>JAYMTH010003319.1:0-11081 GCA_036897465.1 Pelargonium australe | reverse complement strand
AATATAAGGAAGACTATCAAATTCTTCGGTCGATCTGTTCTTCACTATTCGCCGGAACGTTTTTCTGCAAAAATATACCATAATAAACTCTAATCAATTAGCTCTATCTTGATTGTTACTAGTATATAAAAAATATTGCTTACATGGGAGCAAGAAAGAGCAACACTGCAGTTATGTTGCCTGAAAAAAAATATCAAGAAGTCAAAAAATTAAAATCAAGAAACATGAACAAACAATATATTATAATTACAAGAACTCGTGTAATTAAACCAAAAAGATTAAGAGATTAATACCTAAGATTCCAATCATCAAACTTAGGCTCAGTGCCATATTAATGAAATTTCAAAGAGCTTCGATCTTGCTAAATTTTGCTTTGGATAAGACCTTTGATATCTATGAAATTGGTATGGCTTAATAGATTTATATACTATGAAGTAGATTCTTTTATTTTATTTTTATTTTTGTTTTTATATACAACCAGTTGATGTATTTTAATTTTATTGACATGAACTAGTGGACTTTTTGTGTGTGTGTGTGTGTATATATATATTTACAAATTGTTTGCTTATAATAATGAACAATGAAATTAACTATAGCAATGTTTAGCACATGTGAAAACTAGTAAAGGAAGTAAAATCTAAACTATAATTATAGAAGGAATCAAGTCTATCGCTAACCTTTAGTCAATTAGCAACATAACTGATTCCGTCGCTGATTACGAGTCTTGTATTGGGAAAACTAGGTCAAAGGCCAATAGCGCGCCAGGTGAAGAAGGTCAACTTTGAAGATCCAAGTACTTTAGCTCGAAACAACAACATGAACACCCTCGCTCTCACACACGAACAAGACAACATAACTAACATAGTATACAAACTTGGCCCTGAAAGAAAAAAAAAGGTGCATCACAAGTGAAATAATTAAGCAATTCATTAATTATCTAAACAATATTTTGATATTACATTGTACCTGCTGCCAAACAAACACAATTAATCTCTTATTGCTTGCTATAAACAAAAACCAAAATGTACAAATTACAATTGAATCGAAAATTACAAATAAAGTAAAATTGAATATAGTAAATATTAATGTAATACATATAATATGTATTAAGTGCACGCCGTGCCATTGTTAAAAATTCAAGCTAGCTAGAAGTTGAAGATAAGAGGAGACTCTCTTGTAGCCTCTCAGTCTCCAAATCATCATCATCAACAATTGATACTTTCTTTTTAGGGTTTTTGTAATATATTGCATAAAGAACCAGCTGTGCCACTGCCAAAAGAAATCCAATCATATTTGGTACCTATATATACATATATATACACACACAGATCGTTAGCAAAATATATATATGTAAGTTCATATATAATATATAGTGTATACATGCATTCATCAATATTACCAAAGTCTTGTATGAACCGAGAGGTCGAAAACTCGGTTTCTCTACGCAAGACTTTGTGTCGTCTTAAAGGGAATGATATTATGTACCAATGAACACTCTAGTTACTTTTTTTTATGCAAGACAGAATCACATTATATTACGTCAATGATATTTGCATATATGGTTGTCAGGAAGACTCGAACTCGAAACCTCACGACTACCCTATTGGGCTTCGGCTCTATATTTTTATGGAAATGATCAATTTTGAATTTATTTTTGTATTGTACATATATGGAGCTGCCAATTTGAACTTGAACATGACTTTTAAAACCCGATCCATTTTTTTTTTGTCCGGGTTGTGTTTATAGACCCTATTAATCCGAATATTATCCGAAATATGAATTCTCAAATCTAATATATAAGAGAAGGACTTACACCCAAAAATATGTCTTGTAGGAGAAGGGCATAGAAAGTCCAAACTCCTCCATTCAATAAAATAAAAAATGTGAGTAGGAATGGCATGTACTCCACACTCTTAGTAGTCACCACTTTTTTCTGCAAAAACACACCAAAATTATCAATATTCTAATCTTCTCTACCTATAGACACAGTTGTACCTATAAAAAAACTAAATAAAGTAGGAAGGAAAAATGCTAGGAGAATTAAAATATTATTATTATCTGTTGAGCGGCGTAAATGCTAAATTTCGTGATTCAGAAACCAAAAAAAAATCAATATTTCATTTTGTAACATTAGTTTGGATTTGACTTGATAATACAACTCTAGTTTCTAATTTGAAATAAACTTTAACAAAAAGAAAATAATGACAACGAAACAATACGATAAAACTAGTAACTTACCATGACCGCAAGAGGCGAGGCGTACATGAGTATATTAAATGTATCACACACAAACCCTAATACATCAATCCTCAAATCTCCATGCATCATCAATTTTGTTACCAAAATGATCGCTGCCAAAAAAATCACATTCAATAGCCCCACAAGGACCATGTTCTTTACCTATGTAATAACAAAAAAAACCAATAATCATTAGTCATTCGATAGTAAAAGCTACGTGCTCACATACAATAATAAGTGTCTCGTGAACTAAGAGCCGCTCTTATTACTATGTTGTTTCCTTTGGTGAGCAAGTAACGATCAAACAACTGATCACTTGCTCGCCAAATTCTTGAGAAACGCTTTTTTTCATACCTTATAGTACGTAGTAAGAATCTCGTGATCTGAAAATGATCAACGTGCATATATTATAATAGTAGTAGACTTACCCTAACTCTTGGAGGTGCATAGAATATGAACAAGATCACATAAAGAGTCTCAACAACAACACCAAAACCATTGATAGTAGCTACCAAAACCTCTCCAGATTTTGAAACTCCATAGTATGTCCACAAAGATGCATTTAGCAATGTGATAATATAAGGAAGACTATCAAATTCTTCGGTCGATCTGTTCTTCACTATTCGCCGGAACGTTTTTCTGCAAAATTATACAATAAATAAATAATAACTCAAATTAAGAAGAAGAAGAAGAAGAAGAAGAAGAAGAAGAGTTGCTTACAATGGAGCAAGAAACAGTAACATTGAAATTACATTACCTGAAAACAAAATCAAGAAACATGAATCATGCAACAATATATTACAAGAACTGATTTCAATATGCAATACCATAATTAAAGATAATAATGAGATTAATTAACATACCTAAGATTCCAATAATTAAGCTCAGACTCAGTGCCATATTGATGAAATTTCAGAGAACTTTGATGTTGCTTGGGATAAGGATCTTGAGATCTCTGGAATTGGCTTGGCTCAGTTGATATTTAATGTGATGCATTATTTTTTCCTTTTTATATTCAACTAGTTGCTGTAACTTAACTTTTAATTAAGTTTCTAGACATTAATTAGTTGACTTTATTTATACTTTTTTTTTTTTGATAAAAAAACTTAATACAACTATTGGCACCACAATTTTGCATTACCAATTCCCCAAATCATATAATATAATATATACACACTCACACTCACACTCATATGAGAGTATGGAGTATGGAGTCTCAGTCAGTGACGAGACATACAATATGGATTCAGGTGGGTGTTTTACGCTCACAATATTTTTGAAATGAATACAAGTTTTAATCTATGACGTGTCATTCTCGTAAATTTGATTTCAATAGTGAAGAATTCACGGTTGCAGATAGTCTAATTGGCCATTAATGTACATTGGCTTAAATTTTTTACTTTTTCTCAACAATGGAAAGAAATTAAGTAAGTTCATATTTGATCGATAATATAGTATAATGAGATAATTTGTTGTCCTTAATTATTTGCATATGCTATTCATATCGGGATTTCATCAATGCATAATGATCCTGATTCTCATGTCTTAAGCGATTTCTCGGACACATTTTTGGAGTATCTGCTTAACGATATGTATGTTCATTTATGCAAACTACATGTCACGACTCGAGACTTGAGTTACCAACTTGAAGTTCCATACCCAAGTCCACAACTTACCATCATTGACAGATGGACAGAAAGACTAAAAAAACACAAGTTCAAAGTTCGAGATATGACCAAGTCAAGAGAGGCGAACAAAAGTGAAATGGTATGCCGATAATTTTTGTATGAAACATTGAAATGGGTTTGAGGGGTGAAATGTAAATGTGTGTATATATATAGGGTAAAATGTATATTAGTTGACTGATATACAGTTATATCAGTTGCAATTAACAAAGCTAATGAGGTGATGATACCTCATTTAAAATCACTTATATATACCCAAGTGAATTTGTGAGAGCGGAGCGACCCGCGCCAGATCCATGATTTTAAATGAGGTGTCATCACCTCATTGGTTTTGTTAAGTTGCAACTTGCAACTGATATAACTTTATATAAGTCAACTGATATAACTTGCAACTGATATATATATAGAGGTAGGTAGGTCTTCTACATGATGACACCAAAACTGGAAACCCTAATCTAAACCTCTTTCTACTTTTCAACCGCCGCACATTTCTAAGCTCTCTCTCTCTCTCTTCGTCTTCTTCATTCGTCTCTTCACTTTGGCCGAATCAATGGCTAAATTTCCCTTTAAAAATGTCATCTTTTTGATGCAGAAGCACTTGTCTTCATCGACACCAACAACCCAACTCTCAGCTTCATCTTCTTCTTCTTCATTCGCAGTTGATTACCTGATGAACTCGTGTGGGCTTCCCTTGAAATCTGCCATTGCAACCTCCCGAAAGCTTCGCAGATCTGACGAGAACAGCTTCCAGAGGTCTGATTCTGTCATTGCTTTGTTCAAATCCCACGGATTTGACAATGCCCATATCTCTACAATGATACAGAAGTTCCCCAATCTCCTGATCCAGTATAAAGTGGAGGAAAATCTAAAACCCAAACTAGAGTTTCTGGTTGATAATGGATTTTCAGGTCCTGAACTTCACGAGATGATGGTCAGCAATCCCCAGATATTGGGGAGAAGCTTAAGTGATCACTTAAAGCCATCTCTCCATTTTCTGAGGTCATTCTTTGGAACTGAGGAGAGACTGAAGCTGGCTCTGAAGCGGAATCCGCGGCTGTTATCGAATAATTTGAAGGCTACGCTGCAGCCAAATATTGATCTCCTGTTGAAGGAAGGTGTTCCTCTTCATGCTATAACAAACTTCCTCGTATACCATCCACCTAGTATGCAATCAAAGGTTGATAGATTGGTCTCTGCACTCAAAATGGTTAAAGATCTTTTGAACATGCGCCCCACTGACCCCAAGTTTCTATTTGCTGTTACGAGGATTGCTTCTATCAGTGCCCCTCTTCTGGAAAAGAAACTGCAAGCTTTCAAGAGTCTTGGGTTTTCTCAACAAGAAGCTTTGTCTATTTTCAAGCGTTACCCGGAATGTATTGGTCTTTCTGAGGAGAAACTCGTTAGCAAACTGTGTTTCTATTTCAACACTGTGAATCTGAAGACTGATGATATCATTCGATGTCCTGTTTTACTTGGACTTGCTATTGAAACGAGGATTCGACCAAGACATAATTTATTGAAGCTTCTATTGTCAAAGAATCTGCTTCGAGAGGACGCCAACATCGCGCGGATACTCGTTATAAGTGAGGACCAGTTCTTGAAGAAGTACGTCACTGAGAATTTGTTGCAAGTCCCAAGATTGTTGGAGATGTACGACAATGACAGAGCAGCAATAAAGAACCCTGGTATGATTTGATCCATCGCAAACAAATATCTTAAGTTTTGTTTTGGTATTCTTAAGCTAAATTCAAGTATTCTGTTGGTCTTTATTTGTATTTTGTTACTCTTGGCTTATGCAAAATAAGATGTTATATTTCTCTTACATTTTGTCCTTCATTTTACGAGGATAGATAAGCATTCATTACCTATAACATTTCTCTAGGAAGTTAGTTATCACCGAGATGCAAAAGAAAATAAACAACATGAATTCACATAAATTAATCATGAATATAACTCATGTTAGGCCATTTGAAGACAAAACCCGACTAAACTCTTTGCTACAATTAAAATTACTAAGATATGTGTGTCGATTGAACAGACTCTGTTTCCCAACCTTCAAAATGATCTGTATAGATTGATCTAAGTATCCATATTTATCATGAATCGTACCGGAAGTAGAGGAGATGAGAGGCTCTTGTTGCCATCAATCCTCCAATTCACCTTCACAAGAAATGGTTTGGGATGGCTTGTTAGGGTTTTTCATGTACTTAGCATAGACTATGAGCTGAGCTGTTGCAAGAAGAAATCCAGTTCCATTTGGTATCTAACAACAAAAACTAAACATACAACACTAATTAATCGACCTTAGTTAATCAACATTGACTTGTACGAAAAGGTTCAAGAGCTAAAGGTTTACTGTGTCATCACAGTCTTTTTTTTCCCTCTGTTAGTTGTCTGATATCTGTGTAGCTCATGCTCATGTGGATATGAGTATTCATTTAAATCACAAAATCCCCTTCATGCCTTCTGTGTATTTTAAGGTTTACAGTAGGATCCAATAGTTTCATGTTAGGAGATTTATGTTTGCGAATACTACTAAATATTGTCAAATAAACTAGTCCTTCATTTTAACAATGCCTTGTGGAAGCCAGATGCTATAATTTTTTGCCCTTATTTACTTGCGTATGCTATGGACACGAGGATTCAACCAATGCATAATGTCCTGAAGGTTCCGTTTTCATGTCGCTCTTAATTAAGTTGAGCTATGCTGTAAAATTGCCATGTATCCTCCTATCCTTCAACCTGTTAGAAGTAGTTACCAAGAATCCTTAAGATTTTGGTTATTGTATTTCTTCTTCCTTTTTTCTCATTATCGATGTTATTGAAATAGTTCTTGAGCTTGTGCGTACCGAGAATATGGATTTGAAAGCAGACAAAGAGAACAGAGGGCCCGAATGAGCTTGGAGATGAGTAGGAGGTTCAGCTGCTTTGCCCTCACTCGTTGGACAATAACAAAATGGTACGTTAAGTATGTGATCGAAAACATGAATGTGTATGAAGAAAACATGAATGTGTATGAACCTCAGTTTGGCATGTAATTTATGGGGCTCAAGTTAAACTAATTGGAAATGCAAAGAAACTCTCAATGCTTATTGAAGAGGTGTTAAGTGAAGTTGCTGTACGTACTTGCATAGCCTATTTATGCAACCACCAAATAACTATCAACACAACTCGCAGAATCACACCCCATCGATCTTGGCTTACGCCGTGACATGATCTTATCTCGGGAGCCACCATGAATTGTCCTCGAACTAAACTCTGCCATAACCACAATTTCCAATGATGATGTCGACACCCTAACCCCCACTTACCGAAACCTAGTCACCACAAACTAAAGTCCTAACCATCGTACATAGAGTCGTAACCGCCTCTCTTGAGAGAGAGAGAAACCCTGGTCTACTAGTTATTCACCTTTATATGTATATACACACGATGACCAGCTTTCGAAACCGTCCATTGTCCCTCCGCTTTCTAGTTGTGCCGATCATACCTTAACTCACATGCCGCCGATGCTGCTCTTAAACTACCCCAATGCACACATAACGACCCCAAATCCTAGTCGTTGCTAATACACCCCTACGGGAGAACGACCACATAGAGAATTTAAAAATGTAATCACCATTGACTCTATATGTCAAACAACTTGATAACACTATTTGAAATAAAATTACAATAATACAAATAATTTAAAGATCAAATTAAACAAAATACAAATAAAATATGAGTATTAATTTATAGAGTATCAGAAATCTCAGTCAAGAAACAGCAAAAATGAATTTGGGCAACGACGGGTATGGGCGTAAAGTGATGATGTGCAATCACCTAATTGGCCATGATTAATTGGACGAGTGTTTTAGCCAATAAATCATGGCGGAAAGTTTTTTTTCTCTAATTTACAACAAAATAGACGATTGAGAAAGGGAAATGACTCCATTTCCAACTAAAAAATCGAAATTGTGGATTTATATTGGTGAGACTGTGAGTGTGACATCAATGTTGTGAAACCTAATCTTAACTTTTTGCTCTTCAACAGCCGCAAATTTCCAAGCTCTCTCTTTCTATTCGTCTTCTTCATCTCTCCACTTCTGCCGAATCGAATCAATGGCTAAATTTCACTTCAAAAATGTCATCTTTTTGATGCAGAAGCACTTATCTTCATCAGCATCAACCACCCATCTCCCGGCTTCAGCTTCTTCGTCTTCTTCTTCCTCATTCACAGTTGATTACTTGATGAACTCATGTGGGCTTCCCTTACAATCTGCCATCGCAACCTCTCGAAAGCTTCGCGGATTTGACGAGAACCACCGCCAGAGGTCTGATTCTGTCATTGATTTGTTCAAATCTCACGGATTTGACACTGCCCACATCTCCAAAGTGATCCAGAAGCAACCCAATCTCCTGAACGAGTTTAGAGTGGAGGAAAATTTAAGGCCCAAATTAGAGTTTCTGGTTGAATGTGGCTTTTCGGGTCCTCGTCTTCAGGAGCTGACAGTCAGCTGTCCGCAGTTATTGACCAGAAACTTTGATCACGTCGTCGTGCCATCGCTTGGGTTTCTGAGGTCTTTCCTCGGAACAGAGGAGAGACTCAAGCTGGCTGTGAAGCGGAATCCGCGGCTGTTAACGAATAATTTGAAGGCTACGGTGCTGCCAAATATTGATCTGTTGGTGAAGGAAGGTGTTCCTCTTGATTCTCTAAGAAACTACCTCGTATCGCAGCCAAGACGTATGCAACCAAAGGTGGATAGATTGGTCTCTGCTCTCCAAATTGTCAAACATCTTTTGAACATGCGTCCCACTGATCCCACGTTTCTATTTGCTGTTCTAATGATTGCTTCTATTGGTGTCCCTCTTTGGGAAAAGAAACTCCAAGTTTTCATGAGCCTTGGCTTTTCTCAACAACAGGCTTTCTCTATTTTCAAGCGTTACCCTGAATGTTTCTCTCGTTCTGAGGACACACTCGGGACCAAACTGGATTTCTATCTCAACACAGTCAAGCTGAAGAGAGATGATGTAATTTCTTATCCCAATTTACTTTCACTTGCTATTGAAACAAGGATCCGACCTAGGCACAATGTGTTGAAGCTTCTATGGTCAAAGAAGCTGCTTAAAGAGGATGCCAGGATTGCTGTTATATTCAAGACAAGTGAGGACAAGTTCTTGAGCAAGTATGTTATTGAGCATTTGCAGCAAGTCCCAGGTTTACTGGAGATGTACAACAATGACAGAGCAGTAAAGAACATTGGTATTATTTGATCCATCGCAGACAAATATCTAAGTTTTGTTTTGGTATTCTTAAACTACATTTAAGTATTATGTTCATCTTTTTTTTCTTGTCTTTTGTTGCTCTGTTATCCTATTGGCCATATTTGATCTTTTGTCGCACGCAATGATTATGCAAATTTTATCCAAGTTTTGTTGAACAGTCCAAGATAGTAATTTTCCATGTGTTAGACCCTTTTTTCTGTTGGTTGATGTGCCTTATGTTCATATTCCATATGCGAGACATTTCAATCATTATCAATTAAAGATCGGCATGGTATTTGCCTACTTGATAACTCACTCAATAATAGTATATTGGATTCCTTTAGGAAGCCAGATGATATAATTCTTTACCCTTACTTGCGTATGCCATTGAAACGAGGATCCAGCCAGATGAAAATTTGAAGCCCAAATTAGAGTTTCTGGTCGAAAGTGGCTTCTCGGGTCCTCAACTTTACGAGCTGATAGTCAGCAGTCCGCGATTATTGATTTGTAGCTTACGTGATCACATCAAGCCATCGCTCCATTTTCTGAGGTCATTCCTCGGAACAGATGAGACACTCAAGCTGGCTCTGAAGCGTCACTCGCAGCTGTTATCGAATAATCTCAAGGCTACGCTGCGGCCAAATATTGATCTGTTGGTGAAGGAAGGTGTTCCTGTTGATGCTCTAAGAAACTGCCTCGTATCGCAACCTCCCCTTATGCAATTAAAGGTGGATAGATTGGTCTCTGCTCTACCAGTTGTGAAAGATGTTTTGAAGATGCGTGCCACTGATCCCAAGTTTCTACTTGCTGTTCTGGTGATTGCTGGTATTGGTGTCTCTCTTTGGGAAAAGAAACTTCAACTTTTCATCAGTCTCGGGTTTTCAAAACAACAGGCTTTCACCATTTTCAAGCGTCACCCTCAAAGTTGGGGTTTTTCTGAAGAGAAACTCAGGACCAAACTGGGTTTCTATTTCAACAAGAAGCTTTCTCTGTTTTCAAGCGTTATTGCGCATTTGCAGCAAGTCCCAAGTTTATTGGAGATGTACAACAATGACAGAGCAGCAAAGTAAACAAGATTGGTATTATTTGATATTCGCAAACAAATATCTTAATTTTTGTTTCGGTATTCTTAAGCTAAATTCAAGTATTTTGTTGGTCTTCTTTATTTGTGTTTTATTACTCTTGGCTCATGCAGAAAATTAACTGGAGTCATATTTCTCTTAAGCTAAATTCAAGTATTTGTTGTTCTTTATGTGTGCTTTATTGGAGTCATATTTCTCTTACATTTTTGTCCATTTTACGGAGATAGATGAGCATACATTACCTATGAAAATTGCATTCTATGCATTTAGACGGAATAGTTTCTTCTTATGTAGTTTGTGTTTGCGACTACTAACTATTATCGAATAAAGATTTACCTGCCCCATTTATTATTAGTGAAGATCAAATAATTTCGTATTTGATCAATATTAGTATGGTGAGATATACTTTCTTGTCCTCAGTTGCTTGCATATGCTATTGATATCATGATTCAGTCAATGCATAATGTCCTGTTGTCTATCAATGCCTACTTATCTGCATGTTAACATGAATGCTTAACATTTTGGTTATTTGAATAGGTGTTGAGGTTGTGCATACGGAAAATTTGGATCTGAAAGCAGACTGAGAGGGTCCAAATCGACGTCCTAGGGTCGGTGATCCAAGAACTCAAGCTCATACATGACATAAAAACTTACCGATCATGACAAGTTTGACCTCAAGTCAATGCCAAATCAACGTAAGAGTATTTTTCTTCCCAAACGCTCGTAGGAATGTCTACATTCTCAACCATCTTCTTTGGGACAAATAGATATTGTCCTCTTTTTAGTAGAACTTAAATTAGGAGAGTTTTATCGTATGGGAGAAAGTTGTTCA
>JAYMTH010003318.1:0-11081 GCA_036897465.1 Pelargonium australe | reverse complement strand
CGGAGAAAGCGGCAGAGAACGGAGAAGCAAGATGGGTCTCCGGCGGTGGTGCTGAGGGTGCTGCTTGTCGAGGCCGATGATTCCACTCGACAGATTATCGCTGCCCTTCTTCGGAAATGCAGCTACAAAGGTTGTTTATTTTTTCATGCTTGTTATGTGTTCGATGAATTGTCTCTGTGGTTGGGTTTGTTGATCGTTTCTGCTTTGTGGCCATTTCTGGGGAAATTTTAAGTAATTCTAGATCTCCCATCTAGCTGCTACAGTTGTATAAGCTTTCAATTTTGTTTATAAATATAGCTTTAGGTCATAATGATCAAGGAGAATATCAATTCCCATATTATATGTAAAATACAAGGTCTGTGTCTGAAGATTCCTGTTAACGTATCCCTCATCGAAAGAATGTAAATTCTGTGGTCACTTGATATACACGCTGGCGTCGAAGATATCAAGTTTAACCTGGTATCATAACTGGTTATGTTTGGCCCTGGTGACCCGTCTTTGTTGTCTCCCTTCTATGTTTGCAGAAGTTTTAGTTTTTGTCCCTCACCTGCTATTGTTTGCTACTTGTAACCTGCTAGTTAATACCATGGCTTTTATCAACATCTTGTTAGCTATAACTTGAAACCATGAAGTCTGACTTAAGTCAATTTTTTAGTTTCAAAAACTCAAATAAGTATACTTGTTCATATGATGTCTTCAGAATACCAATAACTTTCTTTTACGGTTCTTTATCTATGCAAATGAGTGCAACAGATCATTCAACAGTTTTGGAAGCTAAAATGATTTTATTTTGTTCTCACAGTTACGGCAGTTCCTGATGGGTTGAAGGCATGGGAAATATTGAAGGGGAAACCCCACAACATAGACCTTGTATTGACTGAAGTGGAGTTGCCATCTATATCAGGATTTGCACTTCTCACTTTAGTAATGGAGCATGATGTTTGCAAAAACATTCCTGTTATAAGTATGTTACTTTTGCTAAGCTTTTTTTGTTATTTTTGTTGCTGTTTATCTTGGGTATTGTAGCTAAATATTTCTTTAATCTATACAGTGATGTCCTTGGATGATTCAATTAGCATGGTACTAAAATGCATGCTGAAAGGTGCAGCTGACTTTCTCATTAAGCCTGTAAGGAAGAATGAGCTGAGGAACCTATGGCAGCATGTATGGAGGAGACACACTGTATGTTTCATCTTTTCTCATTGCCTTTCGCTATAGTGGTTGGATATTTCCTATATCTTTGCTTGATGTTAGCATACAACTTTTCATGAAAATGCATCATTTTCACTTTTCTTTATCAGGTAACTGGCGCATATATTCCCCAAAACTCAACTGTTATCCAGAAAAAAGTTGAAGCTGATACTGATAAGAACACAGCAAGCAGATTTCTTTTGAAAAGGAAGTGATGCCCAAGTAAGTAGTATCTTATCTTGTAGCCTTATTCTTAAGGATGTAAAGCGCAACTTTTCTTAAACAATTTAATCGTGTATAAATGTTATATTAATAATTCTGTTATATCTGCAATTCCTTTCAAACTAGCTAAGAATCAACTGATTCTTATTTGACTCTGGTTGTATAATTAACATGGAAGACAAAGACATCTTGGAGTTATTATGCTAACGATCCATAATATTGCTATGCATTTGAGTAACCGCTTATAACATGAGGAGCATTTCTTGTTCTAGTTCTAGATTAAGTTGGTTTCATGAAGTCTCGCATTAAGAGTGCATGTTTTACCTTTTCTTATGCAGAGTTCTTGTACAACGCCGTTTTTGGAAGTGCAAAATATTCAGGGTCTTCCACTGTCAAAATCCAAGAGCGACTCTGACATAGAGAAGCAGATGTGTGCTAAATTGTCTAATGAAACGGTTCTTTCAGAGAGTGAAACTAAAGGTGTGTGACATACTATTGAAATTCTTTCTGTGTGTAAGATTTTTATAATTGAGGTTATCTAACAACATATTTGTTGCAGAGAAGTCAAGTAAATTTGGATCGAAGTTTACAGCATCCTTCAACGAAAATTATAGCTCCATTGCTTCGAGATTGGAAGAGGACCATGTATGTGCTGAAGCGAATGACTCACTACGAAAGCGTGGGGTCTGAGAGTGCAGGAAGTGGAAATATCATAAGTGAGATTAACGGTCACAATAATGAAGTGGACGAACCTTCGAGTGGGGTAATTGACTTCATTGGAACATTTGATAATCACCCATTATCCAGTCATGTGCACTCTTGCATCAACAGCCACACGACCAAATTTGAATGCCTTCCACAATTGGAACTTTCATTAAGAAGATTTTGTCCCAGCAGCTTAAAGGATTACGAAGCTGACGAAAGACACACATTAAATCATTCTAATGCTTCTCCCTTTTCATGGTGAGTTTGCTGTTCTCAGTGTTCAATTTACCATCATTAGAAGGGATAAGCTAAAATGTAGATACTATATGGCTTGTGGTCTAATATATGGTCCATTCAAGAAGGAAGAGATCCAGTTATCTTGTTTAATTTTATTTTGTTTCTGCCTCTTCTTGTAGTTGTACTGAGATGAAGGAGGGTACAGATGAAATTCTTGATCTATTGTCCAATCACGACTCTGAAAATGTGGCTGCTGCTTTCCCTCAACATGATGCCACATTGGGTAACAATCAAGAGAGTTCAACCTCTCTATTAAATGGTCAATCTGGGCTAGAAGAAATATCATTTTCAAGACCTCAACTTGGGATTGCACGATATGGCCATCTTTTCCCATCTGTATTTCATACAAAATCTGATCATATTGGGTCAGCATGGAGTCCCAAATCATCCTGCCAGCAGGAACAGTCTCCCTCAGTTCAGACCAATACCGCAACTAACAACAACGCGAAGCAAGGTTACTACTGGTCTGATGAATCTTGTGCTGACCAAATTGTGAATGAGAAGAACAATTTGGAAGGCATGGAGATATTAAGACGTGATTTCCCAGCTGCTGGTCAGAGTTGTAGTAGTGGTTTATGTAATGGTGTTGTGACCCAACTTAATAGCAGTAGTGGGTATGGGAGCAATATTTCTAGTCCAAGTGATGGAGCTACAGCTACTGCTCCTTTAGTTGACAGAGCCAATGCCCCAGAGAGTTCACATGATGATGGTCTCATTAGTCAACAAGATGGCTTAAGAGGGCCGGGATCTCATAGTCATCGCACCAGCCAGAGGGAAGCAGCTCTAACGAAATTCCGACTGAAGCGCAAAGATAGATGCTTTGAGAAAAAGGTATGGCTCTTGACTACATCGTTTTGTACTTCCAGTTGCATGTACAAACACAATTTCACAGTATGCCTAACCATTCCGAGCATGATATCATTTGATCTATGGTGAATATCACTTTTTGTTCCTTTGTTATCTGGGAACTCACTGGCTGCAAGATTCTAGATTTTGAGATATCAGCATAAAAATGATGAGAATAACATGCATACCTTTAGCTCCCAACAGAAAAGATGAACCAAAATCATTCATGAATCAAATGATTGTTATAATAGTTATTCATTAATGTTGAAACTTGTGGTCAGGTTCGATATCAAAGCCGGAAGAAACTGGCAGAACAGCGCCCTCGAGTGAAGGGACAGTTTGTTCGCCAACTACAAACATTGGTAGCTGCTGCAGATGGTTGTGCTCAAGAATCATAACCCATGATATCCTTGCGTGTGTGCTGCTTTTTTCAGCGATTGTATGATGTGCCTCTTACTGAAATTTTTGTATGTACTTGCTGGTCCATGAAAATCAAGCTAGTGTTGTAAATTGAGTTCCTTTTCTTTTTCCTCTGTTTCTAATGAACAGAGTATCATCCCAGAAAGTGATTTGTCATCATGATTTTGCAATGGGCTGCTCTAGCAAAAGTTAAAACTAGTAGTAGTATGTTTCAGTGAAATATACAGTAGCTAAATTAGAAGACAAGTTGGATAATATTTGTTTGTACATTTGATTAAAGTTCATGTTTGTTTCTGTCCTACTAGATTGTATATTAAGGAAAAATGTTCAATTTAGTGACTAAACTATCTAAAATGTTTGGATTTAGTCGATCAACTTTCAAGTGTTTAAAAATAGTCCAAAGTTGGACGAAAATGTTTGACGGAAGAACATTCCGTTGACATTCCGTCTCTCCATTTAACGAAATGTTCTTCCGTCAAACGATTTGCTCAAACTTTGGACTAAAATAAATCGTTTTGCTCAACTTTGTACTATTCTAAAACACTTGAAAGTTGAGGGACTAAATCTAAACGTTTTGAATAGTTCATGGACTAAATTGAATTTTTTTCTTATATTAAGAAATTTTTTGATGAGTGATGGGGTTGGGAAATGTGTGTGGGCTTAGGAGGAGAGTGGGCCAATGTCAGCCCAAAAGTCTGGATAATTGGATATACACAATATATTTGCTATTAAGCCCACTCTTCCTTAAATATATCAAATCGACCATGGGGTTTCATAATAAAAAGAAAGACGCGTTTCAGTTTCTAAAATTTCTTTTTTTTTTTTATAAGCACGACAATTCTATAAAGGTCAGTGTTTCTCATCCTTTTAGTGTGGAGCATCATCTAATTAATTGTTTGTTCTCTTCTTAATCTCCATATATCTCACCTCGTACCAACAAATTGAATCTTTCCCTTAAACTTTAAAAACAAGGTACTAAAGTGAAAGTTTTGTAAAAGAAAAAAAAAAAACGGCTGCAAGGAAGGAGCAAAAACATTGTATCCAATGAGAACACTTAAAATGTGTATCCTGGTGCCACGTCAGCACTATCCTGATGATGCAATGAGTGGCTCTCCATCTCCATACTTGGAGCACCTGATGTCCACATTCCCCAGTTATCACTCCCTCCTCCAACCAAACCCAGAAAAAATAATCCAATTTATTTAATAAAAAAAAAAAAAAAAGTAGAAATAAACCAATATCAACTCATATTGCTACACCAAAAAAACACTAAACAGGTGTAGCAGGAGAGATCTGAGTAGCTAATAATTAAAGTCATGGCCTCAACCTCCTCAGTCTCATCTGCTCTCTCCATCTCTTCCTCTTCTTCAACTCTTGTTGATGCCAAGCCTCCACTTTCATCAACAACCCAATGTGTCTCTCTCCCACCTCTGCCTCCACCATCCAAGGCCTCTTTTGCTTATTGTCAGTACTCAGTAATTTGATGACACTACAATTTCTATATATCAAGATTTGACATCTATATATATATACTAATCGATGCTCGGTTTTCGTGGTTTCAGGTCGCAAGATTGCTCGTAATGTTCTGACCAGGACCACTGCAGGGGACGCCCCAGCAGCTACTGAAATTGCAGAAACTGAGCTCCCTGAGATTTTCAAGACTGTTCAAGAAGCTGTAAGCAACCTAATTATAGTTCTTTCTTGTAATTTTAGAATTGATCTTTGCTAGGTTTGACATGAATATATACAGTGGGACAAGCTTGAGGACAAATATGCAGTGAGCTCGCTGGCTGTGGCCGGCGCGGTCGCTCTCTGGGGCTCAGCTGGGATGATCTCGGTGAGTTTTCGGATTTCTTAATTATTCCGTTCTATATCATGGGTTTCTTGAGTGAGCCCGCTAACTCGCGATTGACGTCTTTAAGCCGTTTTACCACACTCAGTTAAAACTCATCATTCTTTCTAGGGGTGTGTTGAGCGGGAATGAGACTCAAGCACTCTTCCCACTCACGCGGTCTATGTTGTCAACTGCGTCATTATCCTGGGGTGGATTTTGTAATTTTGATTAACTTAAAATGTCAGAGTTTTCTAAGAGACTGTATTGTTTGTTGGTAATGATAGGCAATTGATAGGCTTCCTCTAGTTCCTGGTGCTCTTGAGCTTGTAGGAATTGGCTACACTGGGGTATGTACAATTTATGCTCTCAATGTATTTGATTAAATGACGCTTTCTTATGATTGTTGTTGTTTTCCTATGATCCATTGTTGCAGTGGTTTGCTTACAAGAATCTAGTTTTCAAACCAGAAAGGTAATTAGTAACTACAGTATAATTAGTTAATTGGTTAATTAAGAAAGTGTTAAGTACGTATTTAATCTAATTGTTTTGAGAATTAATAGGGAAGCTCTGTTTAGCAAGATCAAGGAGACATACGAGGATATAATTGGAAGCAGCCAAAGGGGTTAATATGTTGGTGTTCACATCTTTAAATAAATTGCAGCAGCAATTGTGCTGGGAGTAGTTATCAAAATGCTGTATTTTGTTCATATACATTTTTCTAACAAGAGTCGAATTTAAATCATTGTCATTCCACACTTTTTTTTTAAATCATGGAGTTTCTGAGTAGGCTCGCACTTTTGCGATAGACATCTTTAAGTCATTTGATCATATCCAGACTAATCCTCATTAGACGAGACTTGGTCATAGAGTTAAAGATTTCTCACCTGTGGGGATCGAACTCGAGAGCTATTCCCACTCACGCAGCCCCAACGCCACACCCATTGGGTAATTCTGCACTTTTCTTCTTCTTCACATTGTCTAGACCGAACAATTTGTTTGATTACTTAATATTTGGTATATCCACTACAAAATTTCTTAAATTACGGTCGTTTTTTAAAATAGTATGCACCATCTTCTTTCGAAAAATTTGAGAAAACAGAAAATATTGGAAGTTGGAACAATGAGCCTGAGATATACAATATGGGACTAGCTCCCCTCTTTACTTCGTAACCTCTCTACATAAAATTATAGTTTATTTTCTCTTTTAGAGCAATTTAAGTACTATTAATTGAATTGCATACATTTGAAATGATGAAAACTTGTGGATTCCAACACTTTGAAAGTTCATTTACATCCTTATACTTTACTTGAATTATTAAATTTTATGGAATACAAACATAATAATCAAATAATTCATACTTTCTTAAATTTAGGAATACCACGGACAAAGTTGATAATAAGATTATTATTTCAATTTTTAAATTGAGTTTTTAATTTTAAGAACAATGAGTTGTTTTACATTCATATTATTTGTTTACTATAATTTTAATGCAATCTTATATTATCAAGATAAAATATAACAAATGCGATTCTCAAATATCCCCTAACATGTGCATGGATTACACAAGTTTAATGAATCTCTTAAGCCTAAAGTCTACACTTGCACTATACTTTGATGCGAATGAAGAATTCATATTACGTATGCAAGCTTATTATTAGGAAACAAATATTACATGATGAAAAATAATTGCTTGACGTTATAATATGATTCGTCCACATTATAAAAATGTGTTTCGGGTTTAAAAGCTTTTAATTGATGGAAGCCAACTTGATGCTGAATGTGTGACTGTATATTTGTAACTTGTAAAGACATTTTTCAACAAAGATGTACATAGTGGTACTAAAATTTCAAGTTTCGAGTCTCAGTTATTACGCTTGTTGATGATAAAAAAAAATATACATTGAGTGTTACTGAGGCGAATTACCACCTCACTAAAACTTTACCGTGACATTGTCTGAGACAGTAAAACATGCGTGCACATTATCAACCATACCATCATTGGTTACACTCAACATGAAGAGCAATGGCCAATAAGGCCATGAGTGAAAGTTTCCTGGATAATGACTATGATTCATGTAGTATGTCATCACCCAGCAACGAAGTCCACCGACGAAACCTTACACGATAATCCCCAACGAATGGTGTTGCACACAAATCACGTAAATCAAACATGTAAATTCAAATAATATACAGCTCTCATCAATGCAAACAGGGGACCTCACATAATAAGAAGGTAAATACTAAAAAACCTAAATCTTATTCCGAGAAAGATCTTACATAGGCATCTTCGGTGGTTCGAATTAGAATAATCTTTTTTCTTTTCATGTCTATGATTAATAAAGAGGAAAATAGAACTGTCGAAGGATACAAAGAAGAATTCATGTATAAAAAAATAACTAAACCCGTCAACCACCTAAAACTAGCAAGCTAAACAGATTTGAAGAACATCTCAAAGACGAAAGTAAACAAAAACAAGAAACCTCAAATCTATGTGAAAAGATCGGAGAAGAAATCTAAAAACAAAATAAAACCACGAGAGTATAGCAAGTTCTTTTTCCACTAAATGATGATTGAGAAGACACGCTTGTTGGATCGAAAAACCTAATAAACACTGCATGATAACAACGCTATCAAAGACTACCTAAGACGACATCGGGGTGCATGTTGACTAATTTAGATTCCGCCAAATTAATGCTCATTTAGAACTAGGGGGAAGAGAGTAAAGATGCTTTAATTTGTTTTAATTACCATCAATTTAGTGCTTGTTTGGTTAATCTATTGACAATTTTTCCCAATAATTAGGTTATTCGTTTCCTCACGCTCAACTTTCAAACCCACACAAGCTCACGTGGGAATTAATGTAACTCCTATGAAAAATCTTCATCCCAAAATACTCTTCAAACTCATTGACTGAAATAAAGAGATGAGGTGGATAATTAGACGAGTTGCAAAGAGAGAAATGAGTTAGATACTCATAAATTTTCACTTATAACTAAGAAGGTCACCCTGAATATGAAGATAAACATTGATACCACCACTTTATTTAAATACATATATAAGCACCCAAACAAAATATTGAACAAAACAATAAAACTACTCACAAAATCTGTAAATTTACCAAACAATCTCATAAACTAAAATTTATCTTCAACATAATTCCAAACATTATTTGTTTACCGAACAAAATTTTTATTCCCTCCCGACATTTTGACTTTAAACCAGTTAGATTAACGTAACATTGAATACAAGATGAAAAATTGTTCATAAATACTTTTCCTTAAATTTCGAAGGTATGGACAGCACTGCATGACAATATTGACCTCTCTCCGACAACAACCGATACGCAATACCGGTTTCTTCCGGTTCCCTACTCCAAACGCCACGTCAGCGACTTCGCTCTCTGTATCTACAATTTCAACCCACACAAATGGCCAGATGTCTGTATCTGCACGACCGGATACTTGCATCCACAGGTTATTGCTTTCCGCCACGTCACCACCGGGCCCCACCTCATTCGCTGGACAGTGCGCTTTTACGTACTTAGCCCTGCCCTCCCAGCTTGTGGCTGAGATTTTTCAATTATAATTTTTATTAGTATTTAATTTGGAAAAAGCGCTTGGAGACAGGAGCCAATCAGCCACTAAAATTGCGCCACTTGTCGAGATCCAGTGACCTCCTCCTTCCTCCAGCCTCAAATAAAGTTCTCATTTTTATTTATAAATTTTATTGAAGAAATTATAGTGGCTGAGATTGCTCCTCACACCACACTCACAAACAGGAGTTTCTGGTATTTCAGTCCTTTACTGGATCACTGCCTTACTTCTTCGCCTCCCAGATTGATTGAAAGTAGATTCAGTTTCTGGATTTTCCCGAGCATTAACTGCTTCAGATTTCGATCTTCCGTAGCCAGCAACCAGAAACTTCAATTTCTGGATAAGCTAGGCTGTGTCGTCGTCCTTGCGACCAGAGACTTCAATTTCAATCGACGCACACAGATATGCCTCTTCGCTTCTCTTCGGCTTCCTTCCGAGGTACGTTCTTGCGTTTCTAGGGTTTCTTCCTTTTCCTCTTCCTACCTGTTTGGCAGCTCAGAAAATTTGAAAGGAAATTGCATTATCTTATCAGTGAAATTTTGGTCATATTATTGATTTGATTTGTTTTCTGAGCAACCAAAAAGGGGGTGAGTTGAGAACGGTAATATGTGTAATCTTGAGGCGTTGTGCTTGGTTATTGAGTGGGTGAATATATAGAAATGGTTGTGGATTACTGATTACGATTTCTCTCTGTTTCTCTCTACGTTTCTAAAGGTTTTGGCATCTTCGCGGTCGTTTTGGTGAGGATTCTGAATATGGATTTTTATTATTCATTGTTTTCAGATTCAGAGGAGCTTATTTGATTTCAATTTGAAATTGATGTATATATATGCACCTGTAACTCTGGTGAATGTGAATTTGGATTGCTTGTTTATGTTGATCTAAAAGGAGACGGATCTCTATCGATTCTTGTTGCTTTTCTGTGTCTTTTGCAGTAGAGGTATTGCCTTCTCAGGTCTTCTTGAGGACAATCCCAAAAGACTTAGTTTTCGATTTCTTGAGAGATGAAGGAAGATTAGCTTCTTATCCATTGCTTATCAGGGAGGATTTGAAGCAGTGATCAGCTGCCTAAGCTCTGGTGATGGACACTTACTCCTCTGGAGAAGACCTGGTTACTAAGGTACCAACACAGTTTTGTTTTTTTTTCAATGGTTTCCTTTTTAAATTGAAGTAATTAACTGAATTGTCTTAAATTTTTGTTCATCTAGACAAGGAAGCCTTACACAATTACAAAGCAACGTGAGCGATGGACTGAGGAGGAGCATAATAGGTTTCTAGAAGCCTTGAAGCTCTATGGGAGAGGATGGCAGCGCATAGAAGGTTACCTCTTGACTATTTATTATGTCATTAGTTCATTTTTTCCTTCCTTCCTATATGTATATATCAATTTGACTAGAATTCAAAAACTATTGGAATCAATTCACATGAATTTGAGTTTACCTGAACTGGTTGGTATCTCCTACTTGAAATGACATGAAATGCTGGTTGATGGTTATATATATACTCTTCTTAATTAGAGACTTGTTTTTTTTCTTTTGCTTGATGGCCCGCAGAACATATAGGAACAAAGACTGCTGTGCAGATCAGAAGCCATGCACAGAAGTTCTTTTCAAAGGTCAATCGGTACCTTTTCAACTGAACATATTAATCCTCACTAGTACATCCAATTTTATCTTCATCATATTAATCTGAAATCTTGACGTGTAGGGTTTTAATTTTTTAAATATAGTTTACATCTTCCTTAGCCATATTATATTTCCAATCAGTTCCTTCTGTTTTATTTCTCTTATTTGGTTGCTTAATATATCTAGTTTATACACCCGTGCGATGCACGGGTATTTTTAACGAATTTAATAATTAATAAATTTAAACAAACACATTTAATTAATGAATAGTTTTGTATAATAAATCAAAATAATTGTAATATTGGTAATATATTTAAATTTCTAAAATTAAACTTTTATTATAACTT
>JAYMTH010003317.1:0-11082 GCA_036897465.1 Pelargonium australe | reverse complement strand
GTTGTGTGTTTTTATTCTGTAATTAGGGTTTTCTTATGATTTGACCAAATGGGTATGTGTCAATTTGCGGTTTTGATGGTGAATTAGGGTTCTTTGATGATCAAAGCAATTGGGTATTTTTTTTTTGCCTCAGCTACTATGTTTGATGCTTACTGTAGTTGGGTTTCCGATTGTTGTTCACCTTGATGCCTTGTTTATTTAACCTAGTAATTGAGGTTCTTTGATTGATGACTGAAAAACTGAAAAACACGGACCTTAACGAGCAAGAGAGAAGATCGGAACATGTTCCAAACCAACAAAGTTAAAGAAACCAAGAACTCGCCAGGAATCGCCGGAGAACTCGTCGGAACCGCCACGCTGGTTGTTTCTCATATGAAGAAGAAGAGAAGAGAGATTGGGTTTGAGGGGAGAGAGAGAAAATTTTATTTATTAATTAAAAATTACATAAAATAATATCCATAAAAATCATTTGCCACGTGTATGCCACGTAGGCATAATTGTCCACTTCAGCATGTCACGTCACCAGATAACGGTGAAATTGACGGAATGTGACGGTGGGTACCAAACTGGGTGTGATATTGAAGTCTAGGTACTCAATTGGACGAAATAAAAGTTTAGGTACCAAATTGCTTATCCGGCCAAAGTTTGGGTAAAAAAAATGGTTATCCCTTGATTCAATTGATGACGACACACCCTAAAGCCCCCCCAAAATCTAGGGTTTCACATACACCCTCACCCTCCTAGATTCCAATCCAGAACCAGAAAACCCTTAATTACCGTCAATTTCAGGTTTTAGGGCCTTCGTTTTTCCATTTTTTCCCGAAATTTTGTCGAATTGGTCTTCTTCCGGAGAGCATTGATTGACTGGGGTGCGACAATAAAGTTGGCTTTTAGGAGGTTTTGTGGCTCGTAATTGGGCAATTTTACTGAATTGGTGTTTGGGTCGCGAGGAAGTTTGGATTTTTGAAGAGAATTGATGGCTTCGGTGGGCGAAGAAGAAGAGGTGGAGTATGAGAGTGATCCGGAGGAAGCCAAGCGGTCGCTGGCGATGAGAAGGAGGGAAGCCAGTGACGAAGAAGGTGAGGAGGAGGAGAGAGAGAATCAGAGGATGGATCGAAGGGCGGTAATTCATTCCGACGAGTCTGACGGTCAAGGTGGAGTGGCCGAGTATGATTATGACGAAGAGTTGGATGATGAAGAGGAGGAGCTAGAGGAATACTTGGAAGATCTTGAAGAAATTGATGAAGTTGTTGTGGAAGTTAAGGAAGGAGAAGGACACAAAGAGAAGAGAGGCAATGTGGTCGAGGACTCTGTGGTTGATGCCAAGAAATTGGGTGGTGATGGAGAGGACTTGGAGGAGGGGGATGCTGGAGATCAGGTCGAAGAGGAGAAGAAGGAGAATGAACCATTTGCTGTGCCCACTGCAGGAGCTTTTTACATGCATGATGATAGGTTTAGAGACAATGCGCGTGGCCGGAGCAGGTATAGTTTTTGCTTGCTAGCTACACATTCATCATAGCGAGGAATGATATATGTGTGTGTGTGTATGAATGCGTAGTATTGTTATTTTAAGGGCTAGAATTATTTTATGAGAAATTTATAATTATAAGCTACGAAATTTGAATATGGACCGTGTTCGTACTTTTGGTTAGAACTCATAATTTGGCACTTTAGGTATCCAAGTTTAAAGTGATACCATCCTTAGTTAAACTTTAGTGATAATTGGGAAGTGCACTTTATTTCTTAAGTAAATGATTCATGGCTTATGTCAGTTATGTGTAAAGTAAACACAGGAACCTTACTATCTATACATGTGAATACAACAACCTACCCTTTTACCAGACCGTAATCTCTTCTGCAAACTATTTCGGACTCTCCACATCTCCCCAAGCACTCCTTTTCCATGCATCCCTATCACATGCTATAAGACTGAAAACACTAAATTTCTATTATTTTTCCATGTTAATTTTGGTCTTTCACTTGTCCTTTATTTTCTCCCCACCTATGTGGCTGTTCCAATTATTTTGGGAAAAGAAATGTAGTGCTATGCCTCATTATGAAATAACAGACTTGACTTGTGAGAAAAAGGTGAAGGTGAACGCACAGGTCATATGCCTAACTGCTTTAGTCACTTCTTTTTCTTCTACTCACTTTCATAAATGTTGTGCACACTAACAGCCCATGGCTGGCATGGCTAAAAGTATGTTGAACCATTTGTCATGCTTCATCAATGCTTGAATTTCATAGGTTAGGGGAAAGAAAAAAATTTGAGAACCTAATTTTTTAGAAACAAATTTTCTGCTACATATGCTAGAGTTTTCCTAGAAAGTTTCATGTCGAAGGAAATTGATTGTCTCCTCCATTTATTTGGTGGGTCTGGTGTAAAAGTAATTGAATATGATTGGCATAAGAATAATTACCTGCAATGTCATTGTCATTCAACTCATGTTCGTTCATACTGCATTCACAGACCTTGCTCTCTCTCTCTCTCTTTTTGTACTTATTTCTTCATCACAACCGCTCCTACAACATTTGTAAAGCACTAAAGCATGACCAAATTGTGTTTACACAAGAAAAAATGGTCCTCTTTGGGACCAAAGCTGTGGTGATTTCACTGATTGGCCTGAATATGGGGACGTCCTAAAAAAATTTGCAACTCAAGTCATACAGGCTGGAGTAGGATTCAAGTTTTAGTTTATAATGTATCTATGTGCTTGACCCTTTCAGAATGAGTGTACAACCCCCAACAATTTTGTTTCCCAAAGAATTGAAAAACACCTTAATGAAGTTATTAATGTGTGCTTCAAGAGATTATAGTTTGTGAGATTCAAGATTGGATGCACTAAGTTGCTTCTTTATTGCTAAATCCATTACTATGTCTGTTCACACATACATATGTATAAGCTTTGTGTCATTCCCCATTGTTATTTTGTGTATAAAATGTACACCATATGATACTTAAACCACATTTCTGCTTTGCTTAGGCGAACTTTTGGTGGAACAAAGTTGTGGGAGTCCAAAGATGAGAGGAAATGGGGGCATGACAAGTTTGAGGAGATGAGCACACATGAAAGGAATCGTGAAGAGGTGATGGTTTTGTATGGTGCACTGTGTATTAAAAAAGTTAGTTCAAATTATGTTTCCAGGTTTTCTGATATGTTTTAATGTAATAGCAGGGAAGAAGGGGTTCTAAAGGTCATTATCGAGGACGTGGCAGAAATCAAGGTGGAGACCGTGGATATACCAGAGGAGGCAGATCTAGAGCATTGAATGGCTACAGCAGCAATAACAACAATGATGACAGCAATATGAACCTGCCACGTAAGGGTGTGAGAGGGAGAGGACCAAGAAGGTATGAACCATCTGCAAGGAACCTCAACCAGGCACCATCTACCAAGAGCAAACAGTGAGTATCAGTTTGAACTTTATGGCAAATAACTGTTCATTTGGTGTATTCGTATAATTAAGATTTGCTTATTGCTATATTTGCATTTTCTTTTAAAGATCTGGGAAGCCCCTTGAGAAAAGTTCAAACAATAATTCAGGAAGAGTCTTTACATCCACATCAAATGCCGAGTCTGATTTTGTTCCTGTTAAAAGCCATGTTTTCGCATCAAGTTTGAATTCTGCTTCTCCTCCATTTTATCCTTCGAGCTCTTCTAGTAAAGACATCAACTTGAACCAGAAAAGGGATGTACAAGCTGGAAATAACAGTAGAAGTCTTCGTCCATCTGCTGTAGACAACAGTTTTCCTGTGCCACAGTCCCATACTTCCCTTCGGAGAAAAAATGTAGTTGACTCTGTTGGCATGGATAAGCTGCATATCGTTGATCCTATTAATTCAGCTGCTGGGAAGTCTTTGAACAATTTTCAAATGCTACCTTCTAGAACATCAGATGTCAATGGAGCTCAGTTTCCTCAAACCAGGTCTCAGGGAAGAGGTATGGCTCTACCAGGACAGATGGGATACCAACAAACTTCTCATGGCCAAGTGAGTCGAGTATCTCCATCAACACATACTGTTCAGCGCCCTCATATGCAGGGCCGAGCTCATCCTGTTCAACCACCTGTACAATCTGCTCAGATGTTGGGTCAGTATCCTGGTAATGGGTCTCAAGCATCCTCTCCTCCCAAAACATCACAGTCAACTGATTCAGTTGAATCTGGAGAAACAGCATCAGAGTCAAGTAAATTGAAAAATGCATTGGTTAAGGGAAAGACCAGCATTCAAGGAAATGGAATGGCCCCCTTTCTTTACAGTGGAGCAATGGGAGCTTCTGGCAATATGGGTGTTGGTCATGGTGATCAAAATTTCCCTGGCACCCCAGCTTTTTTACCAGGTAAAGTATTTTATTTTTATTTTATAATCTTGTGATTATAGATAGAGAAGAAAAGGGAATAATAAGCCAAAACAAATGTTTTTAACTTTATGTTTGCATGTACTGTGGATACTTTCTAAGTTCACTAGTTGGTGGCAGCTTGCGTTATGAACCAATAATTGAATTTTTTCCTTGAGAAGTTGATTTAGCATTGACATATCATCTAAGCACTGATTGTAACAGATTCATTTTATTAATTTATATATGTTTTGTCGTGTTTTTCATGAATCACAAATATTTATCTATTTCTTTTTGTTGTGTTTTCCCTCGGCCCTGTTTTTTTTTAGCTTTGAATTTCTATCCACTTGTTTTATGAATGACCTTGCAGTTATGCAATTTGGCGGTCAGCATCCTAGTGGTCTCGGCGTTCCTGCTGTGGGCATGGCGTTCCCTGGATATGTTGCCCGGCCGCAACCTGGTGTTGGCAATTCTGAAATGACATGGTATTTCTTTTTTCATTCAAGGGCTTGGTTCTCATCATTGATTTCTGTTAGATGAATTTTCTGTATATGGTTTGAGAAGATGCTTTTGTTAGTTATCTATGGACTAAAAAGGTTCTTTTTGGATTGGATTCTATTCTATTTGACAAGTGAACTTCTGTTTCTCTGAACACTAAATATAAGAGTTTGCCTGTTTAACTTTAGGTTCCCTGGTTACACTACTGTGTCATCTTTCTTGCAGAGTTCTGTATTGTAAACAAGGGTTCCTGTCTTAGATGGGTGATTTGTAATATTTAATGTGTTTTTCTTTCCATAATGATCATCATCATTATGCTGTCAGGTTACCTGTTTTGGCGGGTGCTGCTGGAGCTTTAGGGGCCACGTATTGTCCACAATATATTGCTGTTGACGGTTCATATCATGCCCGACCATCAGGGCAGCCAGCATCTTCAACAAGTTCTTCAAGGTCTGTACATTCTTGATTATAATCTTTCCTCTGGTGATCATTATTGTCCTTTTCTTAATTCCTTGGCCCTTTAAGATTCTGGATTGTGAGTACTATTGTGGCTTATTATCGACGTGTGTTGGATGTTTTCTGATTGTTGCATGACTATGAAGTCCTTAGCAGGAACATTATTGTTATTTTATGTCGAAGAGCAGTTCATTGTCATAGAACCCTAGGTTTTACTAACCCATTGTCTTCATGAGCATATGGTGTCCTCATTATCAAGAGTTCCTTTTTTGTCATCATTCATCAATAGTGGTTTGTTAATACTGAGCTGCTGACTCACGCCGCCTGACAGTGTCCTATGATCATTTTTATCATGATTTGCTTGGTATGCATTCGAATCGTGCAATGCTATCAATACATGATTTCATGATATGCCAATGACCTTGGCCTGCCTTTTGTCCTGGGTATTCAGAGCAGTCGTAGTCAGTGTGAACCTTCTTTTTGACACACACTTTAATATGCCTATTGTAGTTGATTTTTAAGGTCAAATTGTGCTAGTGTTGATGATTCATATCCTTTGCAGCAAAGAAAATAATACAAGCAAACCTGATAATGAAGGGAAGTCTTCACAGAAACAAGGTAAACATGATATCAGGAGCTTTATCTTTGGCTCTAGGATGTAGTTGGGTAATTTTTATGGAAAATAATTGTGTTTTTTCAATTCTGCTCCACAGAGATCGTGAGCTATGAAGTTGGGCATCGTCAGAATAAGGCTCGAAGGCAAGTCATGCTCCTATCCTTATTATTGTAGAAAGGAGAGCTATTTTTTCCCCTATTATTGACCCAAAAACACCCTGGGAAGTAAGGGGAATGGTATTGTTACTTTAGTACTATCATACGTTTTCGATATCCTTTCTTCTTTCTTTTATTGCAGATACTCGGAGATGAGTTTCAGCCAGTGAAGTACTTGGATGATATGGAGCTTGTTTGAATTAGCGGATGAAGGTTAATTATTATCTAATTGAGTTTTTTTAATTGTTGTATTTGGTGTTGCAAAATTCTGAGGTGTGATTTTTCATACTGCAGGCCTTTCTCTAGGCCCTCTGTGATGTCTGAATTTTGTTCTGAAGCACTCGGGGGTGCAACGTAATCCTAGGTATCTTAGGTAATCGGTCATGGTATCTCTTTGTATACTCTGTTCTTTTCAAACTTTTTTGTGGAACAGAAAAATGTTCGTACTTGGTTATGTAAAGCTCGTTATGCTGCAGTTATATATGAAACGCCTGGTCATGCTGCAGCCAATTCAAGAACAAAAATGTAGCTCGACAGGTGGCATTTCCTTGTTCAAATGTGCGGTAGGAATAAGCTCCAACGGTAACCTTGCATCTTTTAGTTGTAGTCTTAAGAAACCATATGTGATACTCTTGTTTTGTTTTCAGGATTTATTTTGGCTTGGTTTATAGCGAAAGCTTGTGAGACGTGTAGGTGGGCTTCTGCGAAACTAAATATAAAAAAAAATATGAAAAAGAACAAAAGTTGTTGTGCAGCAGCTCTTTAATCAGTGAAGTTCATCTGATACTATTAATGCTTGTTAGTTTCATTCATCTCTGTCTACATACATTTAAAGTATTGTTGAGGTTTTCGTTTTTGTTCTGTTGAGGGCTTCCGACTTGATTCGCTATTGCAATGTAGTTTTATGTAACCGAGAGGTTCATGTGAGTTACAAGGAACTAAAGTACGCGTACTTGACCGTGTTTTAATGTTATTATGTTTCAGCCAGAGGCCCTGAACTAAATGTGATGAACCTTGTCTTTTGTGTAAACTTTTATGTTACAAAACAACAATGTATTTTGGTTTGCTATGCATATTCCCTAAATTGGTTTTCCCCTTAGTATTGCTTAAAGTGAGATTCCATTTAATTTAGAGGGTGAAAAGGAGCTTTAAATGTAAGGAAGCTTTTTTATTTTTGTATTTATTTATAAACTAACTACTTTCAGGATGCAAGAGATGAGTTTATACATTATTTCTCTTGATAATTTATAGGAAAAAATGTTACAATTATACATTTGAGCATTTTTTTTTTACCGTTTTGAGAATTTTTGGATATAAATATACATTATTTGAAAATCAAAATCAAAATAATGTTCCTATTGTATTTTATGAAAATACACAAGATTACAAAATTTGAAGTTGAAATTGTAAAATGAAAAAGTGAAAAAAAAAAAAAAAAAAAACTGACCTTACTACCATCTTTAGACCACCTTGCACCATAACCATCAATACCTCGTATCTCGAAGACAACACCATGAGATGGAACAATATGCACATTCAACCAGCAACACGAAGCAATTAAACCATTGACTACATCCATTGCATGCCTATTTTTATTTGAATCTGGAGATAAATAAAGAGATGAAAAGAAAAATTATAGTTGAAGTATAAAATAGTGAAGAACAATTGAAAAACATGCTTTTCTTTCCTTTTCCAATGATGAAAAATCCTTTACATGCATGGTGGAATATCCAATGCAACAAAATTGTCAGCAAATTTATCAAAATGTACACAGATTTATGGATTGAAATTAAGTTGAATTCAAAGAGGAACTCACCACCTCCGTCACAATTACCCCAATTTCTATTGCTACTCCTATTGGCATGTTTTGCCAAGGCCCTGGCTCCATGACTCAACGTACTACCTTTAACCTCAAGCCAAGTAAGAAAAAAGACACTTACATAGCGAAAAAGATATAAACCTTAAAGAATTTTTAGTGAGTGGGGAGTAGAAAGTGACAAGGCCTAACATTTTTTATTCTTTATTTTGTACATGATGAAAATAATGCTGCTTCTTAGTAACTCATTATCTTACATTTGGCTTATATGGCAACGCAAATGATGCAAGAAGAGCTGATCTTGGCGGAGGAAGTGCTTCGAGAATAGATCCAACAGTATGGGCAAGACCGAGAAGGCTTTGAACTCCACCATAGCTCAGTCCCTGGATCAAATTACATTAATCTAACCTTTTGCTTTCTTAGCATGACATTGCATAATTCAATATCTGGCAGATATATCCTATTAATAATCTATTCAACTACTATATACTAAAATGTAAGAGCCCTCAAATAACATGCACAAATTGTGCACAGCATGTAAATGTATTCCATAACCAAGTAATAGCAAAGAAATAATATCACTATGCCACTGGTAACAAGAACTCTTGGGTTCAAACTCCCAAATAAGGGCTGGGAAAACAGAAAAGGAAGAAAGAAAGAAGAGAGGCTAAACATATGAGGACTACCAGCAAGCTACATAGGAGCCAAAAGAGGAGAACAAAGAAAAGTATAAGCCTCTGAAACAACCTTAAGAGGCCACAAATGCCTCATAAATCAGAAACAAATATATATATTCAAAATGGTACGAGCCACTAGATGTAACAAAAGGAAAAAGGAATAAAATAAGAAGCTTTATTTCGCACCAAGGAGGTGTCAGTTGACTCGATCGCAAGCCATCTTTGATCTTTCCTTGAACAAAAGACCTGACATTGAATCTAACTTCATCAAGAATTAAGAGCTTATGGATAGTGGCCGGGGGGTGACAAACCGGCAGATACCCAACACACAACTTAATTTGATGACAATATGTTTGGACATGAATAAGTCAAGCAATCATTAAGGAAGATGTGTTACCCGAAGATATGAAAAAAAGAAAAGAAAAAAGATATAACAATCTAGCAACTAGCAAGTAAGCACACTTACAGCAAGTATGCTGGCTAAGATTATGTAGGGCTGAGCAGTCACTTTTGAAACACAGATTGCAACAACACCATTGGCCCTCTCGTTCTCTTCCGTATAAAATCCCCTGTAAATTTGTAAACCTGCAAACGAATCCAATGTTGTCACTTGTCATTTAATTCAGAAGTTACTTTGCAATAAATTATGTTTCCAACAATTCTTTTATTTAAAATATTGGAAAAAAAAATTAAGATCAATGACAACACTATCAACAGAAACAACATGGTTTTACAAGTTCCAATAACATCAGAGAAGTATACATATGTGCAACATGACCCAAGACTATCTTATAGAAGTCATTTTAGCTCAGTTCAACAAAACTTTGAAATCAAAACTTCCAAAAATTTCCAATCCTATATTCCCAAACAATTCTTATATCATTCTTGTTAAGCTTCATATCCCTGTTCCTACCACTGTTACCAGCAACCAGACAGCCTTATAAAATAGCCCCTTGGACTTCATTTTCTTATCTAGTCTCATTTCTAAACCTCAGCTCCCTTCTAAACCATTGAAAATCCTCAAGACACTTCAATTTCTTAGGATGTGTACTACCACCAAATGATCCATATTTGTTGGTAATAACCTAAAAGTACCATGCTGTTTTATGCTACTTTAATGAAGCATGCTACAATTTCTGCCCCCTTTACATTGAACTCCATCAATGAGGTGAATATGCATAAAAAATACTTAATGCTATGGCTTCTTTTACCAAGTTAGACTTATGAGTTGTGAGCTATATAGCACCTCAAAACAACATGCCAGGATTTGAACTCATATCCACCAATCTTCAGAGGAAACCTAGACCTTACAAGTATTAGTGGAAAACAGTGAGCTTTGGATAATGAATACTGTTACCCAGCATGTAAAGATATAGCATTGATCACTGCATCATATACTATTTCCATAATCAGACTAGGCTTTCCCAAAGAAGTGATTGACTACATGAACCTGACATTCACTAGATCTCACACTGATTGGTTTTGGCAATGACAATTAACCTTATGAATGAACAGACAAGGCATTCTTAATGAACCAAATGGCGACTGTGTACTCAATTATTTTTTTCTCTCATGAAAGGGAAAAAAAAAAAAAAAATTAAACCATACATATAACTTATATGGTGCAATTTCTTTCACTGCAGCTACAAAACTTTTCTTTCAACATTAACTTTACTGACAACAAGCAACCACCTAAGCATATACCAAATAATTTGATGATCAAAATGTCGCTTAAGCTGGTATCCTACCCAAAAAACAATGAATATTCCTACCTTCTTCAACAGTATCAACTTCAGGAAAGACTTTCTCAAGATTTTCTACTTCCAACATCTCAGAAAAGGAATCATATTTGTTGATATCCTGAAAATTAATTAAGTTAGAAGGCCATGTCGATGTATGATTTCCTTGATGAATTACAGACCACGTTATCACCTGAACTTCCACCATAACACATTTGTTAAGAAGAATCAAAGCATCCGGTTTAATTCTGAAACCATTAAGTTAAAACTATACATCAGTATAAGAAAGAGAACTAACCCCACACCTTAGTATATATAATAGTTAGAAATTTGAAATTTTTTTAAATCAATGAAATAGAGGGAATAAGGGAAAGACCAAAAACAGCATAGAAGCATACTATTTTTTTGCAGGCATAGCTGGAGTGTAAAACAAGGTTAACAGTTGTGGCACAAGAACAAAGACAAGCACAGTGACTTAAGCCCATATCAGAACCAATTGACATGCAGGATAGCAACCATGAAGCCCAAAGGTCAACCCGTCAAGCCCAAAGAGAGAAAATAAATCTTTGACGCAATTACACTGAAATGGCCCACTAGGACTGGCAAAGAAAACTGAAATGATAAAAATGCATTTTGATAGCTCGATTTTATCTGAGCTATCCGTCATATTTTATGGATGTTTATGGCCTATTTGTGAGAACTTGGATGTTAATTTAGCAAGAAATGGATTATTTACGCTATCTTCGGATTGAGCATGAATTTGTTATATTCTTGTTAATTTAGCTTGG
>JAYMTH010003316.1:0-11082 GCA_036897465.1 Pelargonium australe | reverse complement strand
TCCATAGTGCCAAAAAGGGACAAGCCAATTCTTTCTACCCCTCTAGCGGCCGAATCTAGCCGCAAGTGCCAACGCTAGCATCCACGCCCTCTAGCGGCCAATGGAAGGAACACTTTCAAATTGAATGAATTGATGATATGACATACTCTAATTTATGTATTCCCACAAAAATTAAGATACATATGTATGGTTATGAACATTATTTTCGTTTCATGTGATCACAAGACTGATAACACTTTCAAATTGTTATATATTTATTACGTACTCTTCTAATTATATATTATTAAAAAATTACAATAAAAATATAAATGAATAAAACGTAAGTTTTTATTTATTTAATAAACTTACTTACCTTGCACGCACATGTTTGTATAAATCTTACGTACCTTGCACGCACATGGTGTAGCTACAGTTAAAGAGTCTATTATTAGTGAGAGTAGTGTACGTATCACTAACATAAAGTACAATAACTAAACTTTTCTCGTGAATGAGTCACGAGTTACGTATAGTCAGATTCATGGTTGAAATTGTTAACGTATCACTAGTATGTAGTACAATAACTAAACTTTTCTTGTGAAGAAGTCACGAGTACCGTACAATACACATTCATGGTCGAGATTGTGTAGTGTTGAAGTTTAGATATTTTGTCAAATAAGTAAATTAGAATGCAATGTAATTAAAATATCGTGACTTATTTACGAGTCATGACCTACTACTTTATTTTTATTAGTGATCTTGTAAATTTGATTTTCCTATAACCACATTATTTTCGTAAATGTTGTTTTAGGCACATAAAGAACAACAATAATTTAAAATAAAAAAAATAACGCGTGTTTGTGTATAATCATTAGGTAAAGAGACATCTCATGATTATCATCTCTCGTCTCTATTATATTCTAAACGAGTATGTTTACAATATGTAGTTTTTTTTTCTTCATGTTATTCTACTCGAAATCATATTTTATTAGTTTTGTTATTTCTATAGTTTGTTTCTATTTATGGCACATCTTCCATTGTTGGAAGAATTTTTTTTCTCGTTATGAGTCGTTGGATCGATTGTTCTTCGTATTGTTGCGCGAAAGATGTTTTAGAAAAAAAAACAAAAACTGATTTATTAGCTGAAATTTTCAGTCAAAAGACAAACGAAATGTATCCACAAATTTATTAAGACAGATATCTATTTTAATTGATGAGGTGACATCTACTATAATTTATTAGCGGAGAGTCACAGCCACTAAACCAATTTTTATTCTCTAAATATTGTAATTATTTTATCAAATTAGTGGAGCAACATATAAAAGAAAAAAGAAAAAGAAAAAAAAAAGGTAGAAAAGAGGGGTGATGATATAAAGTAACCATGGTCAATGAGTTTCAGAGTCCGGAAAAGACGGAAGTGGCTAACCATGGTTAGAAATGGTGCCGAAAATCACAGAACTCAGTGGATATATAAGGAGATGATGGGAGGTTCCTCGGATCAGCCGTAATTGCATACCTATCCAATCCATGAATAATCCCTTAAAATCCATTTCTCTGTTCGTTTTCTCGATTATCATCTTCTTCAGCTTACTATAGGCTCCACCAAAGCTCTCTTTGTGTAAGTCCTTTTTTTCGCTCTCCACCCTTTGTTGCTCTCTTTTAGTTTTTGTGATCTGGGTCTCACAGAAATGATCATTCTTTTGGTGGGTTGGGGGTTGAATTTGTGTTTTCTGTTTTCATCTTTTATTTACAATCTTGTAATTTTGATGAGGTTTCTGCAAATTTTCTCTCTTTCTTGAATGGTGTAGTTGACGGAAAACTAGATCTTAACATTGAATTGCTTGATCGAAGGGTCTATGTTTTTGCATTGATCTTTCTGGAAATTGGGTTGCCACTTGTTTAGCTTGAAACCCTGTAATTTGCATCAAGTTTGTGATTGTCAGGTCTGTCTTTTGTGAATTTGAGAGAAAAATAGAGAGCTTTTAGTTTTGTTGTTATTGTTTTTGTTTTTGCTATAATAAGAATGACCACTGGTATTAGCAATTGGAGGAGGTGAAACATATAATCTTTTACTTGCAAGGTCACTTTGGAGATGTGTGTCCTTTTGTATATTAAATGTTGATTCTTTTGAAGTCTACTTGTTGAATCATAGTTTCATGCTAAATCTGCATGTTTTTGTATGAAAATTTGATTATTTATCGATTAAGTTTGAAATTTTAACCCCTAATTTCTTTCATTTCAGATCAAATATCAAGAAAAAGAGCTACGAAACTGCATTTGAGAAAGAATTCCCCTACATAGACTGCACAATCCTCAAATTCTATTGAAATGGGTATCTCAAGTCTACCATCTCCGTCTGATGGAATGCTATGCATAATTTTGGTGAACACGGCTCTATCCATCTCCATGGTGAAGGGTATAATCAGATCAATCCTTGGAGTTTTTGGTGTCCATCTCTCGTCATCTGATGGCCTTACTGATAGCCCATCAGAATCAATCCAATACCGTTCGAGTCCCGCAGATACTTACATTGGTGAGTTCAGGAACCGCATACCCGCAATTCGGTTTGACAGTGTGTGTGGGTACAATCCGGCTGAATGTATAGATGAGCAACAGAACAAACACGAACATGACTGCTCCGTTTGTCTGAATGAATTTGAGCCAGAATCAGAGATAAACCATCTGTCTTGTGGCCATCTTTTTCATAAAGAGTGCTTGGAGAAGTGGTTGAAGTATTGGAACATAACATGCCCTTTGTGCAGAAACTCCTTGATGCCAGATGAGGAGACATCACGCATTTGGTAAAAGCAAGCATTTTGGAGTGTGTGGTGAGTGGTTTAGCAAGTAAGTTTCATGTACAGAACTTAGGGTGGAGAGTTGTTTACAACAATGCGCCAGCTGAGCCCAGCTAGTGTGCTTCAGATGTTGTGCGCTTGTCTAGTGTTATTGTGCATATTTTGATGTTTCTAATGCTGTATGTATCTGATCTTCCAATGCAATGCGCCAGCTGAGGCTTTCGCGCTTCAGATGTTGTGCGCCTTTCTAATGAAATGTGTTAGAGTTTTAGAACAGAGTTGTTCATATTTTGATCTTTACGATAAGAATGTATATCTCATCCTCCATCTAGAGTTTTGGCTTTAACATTTGTGACATTAGTCCATTTGTGTGGATATCATGACCAACAATAAGTTGCTTCCCCAACTGCATGTTTGGCTATTGGGTTGAGTCAACCCCAAGCATGCTCTGGATACAGAAAGCAAATTCTCATTTGGGAGTGAAACCCGATTAACTGATATGTGATTTACTGATACGTTGCATCAATTACTCGTGCACTATGAGACTGTCATTTCCTCGCCCCGATTGACTTGGTTGGCCCCTTGTGTGGGGAGTGATATTGGTTGAATCAAATATTGAAACTTGTTTCACTGCAAGCCTTTTTAACTTATAAAAACAGGTACTGAAGCTCAAAAATTCAATCCAACCCCTGTTATGACCACTGCGCTTGGATTTTTGTTGGAGCCAAGGTTATTGGAAGCAATGTTTCGTGTAGCTAGTTACCAATGCTCGATTCCATGCCTGCATCGTGTGAGCATCAGTCACCTCGCCAGAAGGTACGCTCCCAGTCCATTATCATGTTCTGTGCTTATTGTTCATGCTTCTCTTGGTTCTTGAAGAGTATATTGGATTATTAGTCTTGAATGTTCTGTAATTCTAGGTATATTCTAACACATAATTGAAATTATAGGTTTTGGTCAACAATTGACAGTTAGTGATGTTACTTCATTGAACTAACACAATTTAAAGGGTTATTGTTGCATTGCCTCATTCATATGAAATTCTTGTTGAAACATGGAAATTAGAACCCTGAGTTTTCTCAACATTACCTCCCTTAACCCATTGCTATCATCCATTTGACGAGGTATTGAGAGAATTTTCAAATGTGCAACATCAAGTAACTTTCTAAACTTCACAAACGATTCCATCGTGAAAATCTTTGTGAATGTATCAATAACCGAATTTTCATTCTCGCGGTAGATAATTTCAATTGTTTCATCATATTGCTAAAATCGATCAAAAAAATAAAACTCTGCATATAAATGATCATCTTGAAGTGAAGGTAATGAATGCAAGAGTCTTTAAAAAGACTTGAAAAGAAAAATGATCATCTTTAGTTGGATCGGCTTAAACTTGTAGAGTTGGAAAAAGATTTTTTTTATTTATTTAAAGGCAAAAATCTAAACAATAATGGAGACTCACAAATCTACAGTTTTTCAGCTATAAAAAAAAGGTTAAGATGTTGGGAAAAAACTTGGGGAAGATGTTTTTGAATAACTTAGTAGTGACTATCTCCAAGCTATTGACCGGTTGAGTTTTCTCGTGCCTATTAGTGAAGAACAATCTCTTCGGGTTCGGTTTTAAAAAAGAGAAGCATTGGTTACAATGTGCAAATTGTGGAGGGCCTATCCACACTCGTTCGAAGTGTGACAATGATAATCTGATGGAATCATTTCATTTGATCTTTCGACGTATTCAAAGATCTTTTCACAAAAACAATATGGTTTAACCAAGTTTAGAAGAGTTACCCTCATTTACAAGCCTATGAATGGGTTATTATCAACCAAACTCAGGTAATATTCCTAGTGATGATGCTCATGGACATCTCCATAGAAATGGGTAGAGAGCTGATCGTGTCAAGCTTGAGGAAGATATCATAAATGATTGAAACTTGATGCTCAAGAAAAATCAAAGCATGAAATCAAATACAAAAATTAAGAAATTGTCAAGACGATATAGGTAGTTCAACACATTACGACGATTTGTCGAATCTAAATGGAGGAAACATCAATAATGTATCTTTTCAGGTAAATATAGATTTCAACAAGACCTCTTGCGCAAGAGGATCATATTTGTGTATCCTTTACATCTCAACAACTCAAAAAACCACTTACAAAGATGAGTTCATCTGGAAAGTACGTATAAACATATGTTTGTATGTAACTACTGGTTATCTATATCTTTTCGTCCAAAATTTTCGTTAAAGTTAACGAAATATTCTACAAATTCAATCATGTGCCCATTACATGACCAATATTTTTTTGAAATTTCAAAATTGCCCTTTCCTATATTACTCTTCTTCTTCATCAAGAACATGTTCATCGTGCATGCTTCGCCGAAAAATTCATTGTTTCGCCGGGAACTTCAATCTTTCACCGGAAACTTCAAATTTTCCAGCGATAGATGCATTTTCCGGTAAAAATAAAATAAATTTCATTCGATTAACAAATTTAAGCTTCCAATGAACAAAAATCCACCAAATGTAAACAATCAATCTCAACAGAAAAATTCCCTATATTAATTACGACAATTGAAAAAAAAATTGAACCAAAATTGATGCACAAATCATTGTTTCCCAAAAAAACTGAACCAAAATTGATGCACAAATCATTGTTTCCCAAAATTGATGCACAGATAATTGTTTCCCAAAAAAACTGAACCAAAATTGATGCACCAAAAATTCCCAATATTCATCAATCTCTCTCTCGAGCATGGAGAGGCACATCGCTGGCGAGAGGGACATCGCCAGCGAGAGGGATATCGTCGACGAGAGGGATATATATCGCCGAGTTGTTTCTGTCTGTGAACGCGTCTCCGCTCGATCTCCCAAACAAGACCACCGGAGATCTGGACGAACCAGATCTCGACGGCAAGCTTCGATCTAGACGGCAAGCTTCGACAAACCAGATCTTCGATCTCAACGGAAAGCTTCGATCTCTCGGCTCGCGTGGTATGGAGTGAGATTAGATCTCTCGGCTCCCGTCAATGGCGACCTTCGATCTGGAGTGAGCTTCATCGTCGTCGCTCGAGCTCCCAAACTATACCACCGGAGATGGAGGCACGAGCTTCTCAACGACGTGAATCGACGGTCACGGTACCAGATCTCAACGACCACGGTACCAGATATGTCCTCCACAGGCGTGAATCGACGGCCACGGCCTAGAATCGAGCTCCATCCGTCTGACGATGGACTCCCTCACCCCGCCGAAATCACGAGAAACGACGCCGACGGTAGGTCGCCAGATCTCAAAATCGCGGAGCTCTTGCTCCTGCTCCAACCGTCGCTTCGATCTGGAGCAGCTTCATCGTGGGCAACATATTTTGGCGAGGACGATGAGTTTCGGCGAGGACGCCGGCGACGAGCTCTAAACCAGACCAGCGGCTATTGGTATGTTTTTTATTTATTAATTTTTAAGGGTCTGTTTGGATGAGGAGTTTTATGTTTGTTAGAGGGTATTTTGGTTATTTTACCGCATTAGATGGAGATTTGGATGGAAAGTTGAGAGAATCAACGTGTAAAAGGTGTAAAGTACAAGGTGGGTATGTGTAATTTTCCCAAATCAGAAAGGGCAATGCATCTTAAAACCCTAACCACTTATCACTTCCTGATGATATTAAATACAATAAAATCACAATAACTAATCATGTTCTCTACATTTTTACAGTTCAATCATTTCCATCAATTTCTTGAGAAAACTCAATCATCACTTTCCCACCAACCAAACACTGAATTTGCATTACAAAGCACATTCCATATTCCCAAATCATAAAACACGAAAATCAATTCCAAACACGCCATAACCAATCACAAGTAATCATAGGTGAAGCTTACATATCGTCGGCGTAAATGTGGCCCAAAAGATGAATCACAAAGGGTCATTCGTCCTAATATGCAATGCCCTCTGTAGCAACTTGTTCAACATAAGTAATTGCGCGACACAACAACTTAGATTTTCAAGAACAAAATTGAAGCAAAAGGGGAAGACGAAGAAGGTAGTAATCACCTGAAGCATGAGGTAGTCGCAGAGATTGGTGACCTTTTCGTATGATTTGGAGGCCACGGTGTCTCTAAGAGCTGTGAAACCCATCGCTTGTGAAATTGGTATTGGACGCGGCGGGGAGTCCGGACACGAAGCGGACTTCACGGAGCGTGCTAATGGCGTCGTTTCCGTAGATGACGTGGAAACTCTTGACGAATTGCTTGTAGGCCTGGGGGTTGTAAAAGCGGCGGACGACGAACCAGACAGTGGCGAGCGGAGCATCGATGGTCTGGAAAGAGATGGAGCAACACTGGTTGGGGCCGACAGCAGCACGGGTGTGTTGAAACATGGGTTTGGGAATTCGGGAAAGATGAAGAAACGACGTCGCTTGGATTTTTTTTTTTTTTTTGCAGATCTGGGTTGACGTGGTGAGAGGTGGTGACATGGCGGTGGTGACGTGGAAAGATGTGGTGATGTGGCGGTGGTGACGTGGCATGTAAGGATGACGTGTTAGTTACAACCTAAAGTAGCTAATCAGTTGGACTAAAAAGAAAAAACAAACAAGTCCATGGATCAAAATGATGCAAAACCCTAATTTTAGACTAAACCTCAAATACGAACAAGTCCAAGAGGTCAAAAAAGATATTGCCCATAAAAGAAAATGAATCAACAATCACATGGTTAGACAAAGATTTGATAGAGCCTGGTGTGACCTCTGATGGTGATGAGCGAACGAATTGGGAAGGGGCGTGGTCGAGTTATGGCGATGAAGATGAGTTTTAACTTGATTATGGATCATATTGGAATGCAATAAAATAAATGCAGATCAATCACACTCATAGCATAGAGTATGAACCATATCAATCCACACATTTGTCTGCGATTGAGCAGAGGTCAAATGGTGGCTTAGGTTTTACTTTCTTTTCTTTTTGTTTTGGGTTGAAATAAAGTGGAGTCTGACATGGCACACTAGAGGGACCTATTCTCGCGATACCAGAAATGAATCAAAACAACAAATAACACCAGATCAATTGCCTCAGCCTAATCGGATTCTATGGCCATTCATTCAACTCAAATCAAATTGTCTAAACTTAAGAAATCTAGAAATTACAAGAAATGGAAATGGAAATGAGACCAGTACACACAGAGAGAAAGGAGAGAGAAAAAAAGGAGATCCAAATCTCACAACAATCCCTGATTTCTTCTCGCTATGCTTTTATACTAATCTAGATACTTCTGAGGTGGCCTAGTGGTCCTTGCACTCTGTCTTAGTCGTGCCTCTGTGTACTGCTCCATGTCATCTATTCCTTTTTCTTCCTCAGCCTTCGAACTCTCTTCATTTCTCGTTTCCTTGTAGTCCAAGTCAGCTTTTGTTGATGACGAGGCTTTTTCCAAAACGACTATGTTTTCTTTATCATTCTTCATAAATAAAGCGGCGTCGTTTCCAGACTCCACCTTACTAATTGCAACGATGTTGTTTCGTTCCCTTAGCTTCTTCTTCTTCTTCAACCTCTCAATTATAACAGTCACCTGATCATCCTTCATCATACTAATACCCATCTCATCGAAAATCACCTTGTCCTCAAGGTGGTAATCTGAAAATTTAGTTAGAAACTACACCAAGTCTTCCCAAGAATTTGGTCGATTCATAGAGGCTAGCCACTGCACATAGACCTGTGGCACCGAAACTTGATTTGTCAGTGCTTTCCTCTAGTGCAATAGCTGAATTGGAATCTCAGGCTCAATGGCGTAAGTGAACGCGTCAGGAAAATACATATGAGTTGGAGTCGTAAAAATGAAACATGACATGGAAAACATGATGAATTTTCACATTGGCTGGCAATAACAACTTATAAGCCACAACACCAATCTTATCGATGACTTTAAATGGTCCAAAATACCTCATGCCCAACTTTTGATTTTTCTGAGAGCCACATAATTTTGACGATAAGGCTGCAATTTAGCGAGAACCCAATCTCCCAGACTAAAACGAACTTCCCTTCTATCTTTATTCTACTGAATCTCTATGCATTCCTGAGCTCTTTGCAAATTGTTTTTCAATTGATTCAGAATAGCATCTCGAGACAACAAATAGTCTTCAACCTCATAATTAGTAGTTGAACCCTTGATATAGGATCCAATAGTTGGAGGTGGTCTGCCATACAAGATTTGAAAGAGAGTTAAGCCTACAATTGTGTGAAAAGAGGTATTGTACCAGTATTCTGTCCAAGGAAGAAATATACCCCATTTAGATGTATTCTAATATGTGAAACACCTCAAATATTGCTCCAATGTTGCATTAAGAGACTCAAATTGCCCATCTGATTATGGATAGTAAGCAGTACTCATGGCAAATATAGTTCCCTGCAACCTAAAAAGTTCCCTCCAAAAACTGGTAATGAAAGCCATATCTCAATCAGATACAATTGTTGTTGGGATGCCATGTAACTTGACAATATCCTAGACTAATTTTCGAGCTACAACCTGAATTGTATAATTGGCTTTAAATAAAGAAAAATGAGCATACTTGGATAACCTGTCAATGAAAACCATAATAACAGAGTACCTTTGATAAGGAGGAAGCCCCACAATAAAGTCTATTCTACCTTAGACCATACCACAGAAGGAATTGGCAATGGTTGTAGTAGTCCATCTTGTTTTTGATAATCTAACTTTGCATGTTGACAAACCTGACAAGAAGACACATGTTTCACTACATCTCCTGATATGCCAGCCCAATAAAAATTTGCTCCCAACCTCTTAAGTGTCCTTCTCACTCCAGAGTGTCCTCCAATTTTAGTATTATGAAACTCAAAAGTAGTAATTGCTTAATAGAAAAATTAGCAGGAATATATAGCTTCCTTTTCAGAAAACTAACTCATTCACAATAGAAATTGATTCAGGTAAAGTGATACATGCTTTGAAGTCTTGAAACCAATTATGAATAGTCACATCCTGCTGCAGATCCTTTTTAAGTTGATCCAAAATTTTGAAAGTTGGGCTGGTGACCCCAATCATAATAGCATAGGACCTTGACAATGCATCTGCAGCTCTATTTTCTTTCCCAGACTTATACTGAATAATATAATCATGACCCAACAATTGAATCAAACACTCATGCTACTCTGAAAATTGCAACACCTGATCATACATTTCCCTAACATATGCAGATTGGTTATGCATCCTTGGTGATAATTTTTGTGAATATAAAGTAATGGGATGATCTCCTTGACTCAACGCAACTCTAATCCCAGTTTCTGATGCATCTGTCTCAATAAAAAACCCTTAGGAGAAGTCAAGGAGCACTAACAATGGAGCAGACATTAAAGCAAGCTTGAGCTGCAGCTTTAGAGCATATGAAATTGTCTTTCTTTAACATATTTGTCAATGGAGCAATGATCTTTGAGAATCCTTTGATAAACCTTCTATAATACCCAACCAAACCAAGAAAACCCTTCAATTGTTTCAAAGATTTTGGTACCTTCCAATCCATGACTTTGGACGTCGACCATTGGAATTGGGCGTGTGCAATGGCTTTAGGTGCCGTTGGGCGACCTTGGGTGTCGTCGGCGACTTGGGTTTCGACCATTGGCACTTGGCAAGCGCAATGGTTTTGAGTGTCGACCATAGGCACTTGGCCTGCGCAATGGCCTAGGGGCCCTTCAGACGACGTTGGATGTCGTTGATGGCTTCGGCGTCAAGCATTGGCGTTGGGCGCACGTAATGACTTTAGTCATTTCCGGGCGACATTGGATGTTGCTGACGGCTTCGGCGTCAAACATTGGTGTTGGGCGCACGTAATGACTTTGGGTGCCGTCAGACATTTTTAGATGTCACCGATGGCCTTAAAGTCGAGTCTTTTGCCGGTTGGGCGCTTTAGACACGTGACTTCTAGTCTAGCTTCAAAGTTGGGAGCTTGGTGACCTGGCGCTCGGGCGCCACATGTCAAATTTTCATTTGTTTTCATACTTCTCATTTTTTGGGTAGCATCAGCTACCTTATACTTAATTTTTTCTTGTCTATAAGACTATTATACTCTTCATTTAATATTAAAATTTCAAATAACGGTATCTATTTGAATTTGTAAAGAAAAATCAATAGTCTTTCACATGTTATAATCTTTTTGTTCTCTCTCATGGATCACAAAACATGCATGTGATTCACATGCTAAAGTTTTAGCCTATGAAAATCTTATTTATTTTTCTTCATAAATTCAAATATGTACCAAAGTTTAAAATTTTAAGATTAAGCGAATGTTATTAGATTATTCTCCTCTCTCTCTCTCTCTCTC
>JAYMTH010003315.1:0-11085 GCA_036897465.1 Pelargonium australe | reverse complement strand
AGGGTAATAAGTTACAAAAGAGTGATAGTTCAGAGTAATCATCTGTAATTACGCCAAAAATATATACAGTACTCTTTTTATAATATAAAAAAATCTGAATAATCAACAGAAAAGCTCAGCCACAACTTTTTTTAAAAAAAAAAAAAAAGGTTCTAGAAGAATCTAAAACCGTTCGAAGTAGCGGAGAGCGTACGCGACCTCTCTCGTAATTTCCGAATATTAGCTCACCAAATCTACAATTGGGGTCAGCTCCTAAGCCTCTCCTCTTTCCTATAAAACCACCCTTCGCAATTCCTTAATCTCCATCGATATCTTAGCTCTACCAAACAATTCTCTCTAAATCTCTCTTCACGAAAAATCCTTTGTTCTTCAATTCAATTTTTTTCTGGAAGCATGCAGATCTTTGTGAAAACCCTCACCGGGAAGACGATCACTCTCGAGGTCGAGAGCTCTGACACGATCGATAACGTGAAGGCCAAGATCCAGGACAAGGAGGGGATTCCTCCGGACCAGCAGAGGCTGATCTTCGCCGGGAAGCAGCTCGAGGACGGCCGGACTTTGGCCGATTACAATATTCAGAAGGAGTCGACGCTTCATCTGGTTCTCAGGCTTCGTGGAGGTATGCAGATCTTCGTGAAGACGCTCACCGGCAAGACGATCACCCTAGAGGTCGAGAGCTCCGACACGATCGACAACGTGAAGGCCAAGATCCAGGATAAGGAGGGAATTCCACCGGATCAGCAGAGGCTCATCTTCGCCGGGAAGCAGCTCGAGGACGGCCGGACCCTGGCCGATTACAACATCCAGAAAGAGTCCACCCTCCATCTCGTTCTGAGGCTTCGCGGAGGCATGCAGATCTTCGTCAAAACCCTAACCGGCAAGACGATTACTCTGGAGGTCGAGAGCTCCGACACGATCGATAACGTGAAAGCCAAGATCCAGGACAAGGAAGGTATTCCCCCAGACCAGCAGAGGCTGATCTTCGCCGGAAAGCAGTTGGAGGACGGCCGTACTCTCGCCGACTACAACATCCAGAAGGAATCGACTCTCCATCTGGTCCTGAGGCTTCGCGGAGGGATGCAGATCTTCGTGAAGACGCTCACCGGCAAGACCATCACCCTCGAGGTTGAGAGCTCCGACACAATCGACAACGTGAAGGCCAAGATCCAAGATAAGGAAGGAATTCCCCCGGACCAGCAGCGTCTGATCTTCGCCGGCAAACAACTGGAGGACGGCAGGACCCTCGCCGATTACAACATCCAGAAGGAATCAACCCTCCACCTGGTCCTCAGGCTTCGTGGTGGCATGCAAATCTTCGTCAAGACCCTCACCGGGAAGACAATTACTCTGGAGGTGGAGAGCTCGGACACAATCGACAACGTGAAGGCTAAAATTCAGGACAAGGAGGGAATTCCACCGGACCAGCAGAGGCTCATCTTTGCCGGAAAGCAGCTGGAGGATGGTCGTACCCTTGCTGATTACAACATCCAGAAGGAGTCTACGCTCCACCTTGTCCTGCGATTGAGGGGTGGCATGCAGATCTTTGTGAAGACTTTGACCGGAAAGACCATTACCCTGGAGGTGGAGAGTTCTGATACCATTGACAATGTCAAGGCAAAGATCCAGGACAAGGAGGGTATTCCACCAGATCAGCAGAGGCTTATTTTTGCTGGGAAGCAGCTTGAAGATGGTCGCACCCTTGCTGATTACAACATCCAGAAGGAATCGACCCTTCACCTGGTTCTTCGCCTTCGTGGTGGTGATTTCTGAAATGCTGTTATGAATATTATCTGTTGGATGGTAGTTTAAGTGTTTTGGATGTTTGGATGTTGATGGTTGGGTTGTTTGTTTTCTGCTTTTATGTGGGTTTCAATCGATATGCAATGTAATGAATTGGCTACTTTTGCTCTTATCTGAATCTCAATTATAGATTGGTTTGTTCTTCAAATTATGACCATCTTCCTTTTCCTTTGTTATTTTCTCTGGTTGGTTCTCTGTTATCACTACTCTTGATGAATCTTGTCAATTGAATTGACATTTGCTTACTCTTCAGTTTTGAAATAAGCAACTTTGAAAATTGTATAGTCTCTTTCTTGTTATAGCTCAATCCATTATAAGTGATGAATGCTATCAAAATTGTGAAGTCTCTTTCTTTATGCATAGCTTATTCGAAAGAAATTGATATTGTGCATCTTGGTTTCCCTATCTATTCTATATTTGCTAGATTGAAGGGAAGTGTGTCATGGCCTCCTAATGTGGAATTGATGACTATCTTTGGTAATGTGGGACAACCTGAAGAAAAGTATTTGCTTTTGTGGTCAGTTTACATGGTAAAGAAACACACATTGGAAGAATTGTATTTGAATTACATCACTTGTATTTTCAATTGCTTTGTAGATTGTATCCCAAGGTTGTCATGGTCCAATGTTGAAAAATATCACTTTTGTGTCTATTCTCAATTCTACAAATTGCTTAATCAGTGGTAACAAAAGTTTCCAACATATGAGTGCAAGTGAGTTAAGAGCTTATTTCGGTTGGTCGCTGCCGGTCTGCCCCTCTCACCAAGTTTCCTAAATTATTCTTACCCTCACTGTAAGTCTTTTTCATTAATTAATAAGGTGATTTGCAATACCAATATATGTCTTGTTTGGTTTATATTGCTGTGTAGCACCAGTCTCTTTGTTTACATTACTCTGTGCACGATCACTGGTTGAATCTTGACACTAATAGGTCTAATCAATTCATTGGATGTCTGCTGACTGTAGTTTTAATCTTCTCACTGAATGCTACCTGAAACGTTGAAGTGATATCCCACTCTTACCGTCTGCAACTTTGGCTAGCAGCGAATTTCCCAATGAACAGAAATTGCAGGTAAGTGGCTTTTTATCCTCTCCCTCTATGATTCTATAGTTTGTTTTACATTTGCGCTGCAGTCTGTTGTGAATCTGCCATTTTCAGTTAATGCTAAATTTTGTTTAGTTCCAGTTTGTTAAGTGCACGAGGATAGTTTTACCACACCATGTCACAGAAGTATGGATGGTCTTGAGTTGCTCTGTCACATTTTACTTGTAGAAAAAGGTAGTACAGTTTAGGAGCCTGGGCAGGTAGTAATTGAGGATAAGAAAGGCATTTCTCAGCATTTTTTTTCTGCGGGCAGGCAGGAACATTGTGCTTATGGTGTGCTGGTGTGTTTAAGGTAGTAGAGAGTTCTTTGTGATCCATTGGCTGTATTTGATAGTAAGCAGTTTGATGATAGCATTCAATCGATATGCAATCTAATGAATTGTCGTCACATTTTCTTATCTGGATTTGACTAAAACTTCAAGTTTCTTTTTCTAATGACTGCACTTTATTTTTGCTGGATTGTAAGGGAGGTGTCATGAGTCATGACCTCTCGTATGACTAAGGAAGAATTGATGGTTTATTTGGCATCACGACTCCTCCCTAAGGTGTGTTTTCTCCTAAGGAAAGTAACTGCTTTTGCGGTCAGTTTACAGGTAAAGAAAAGCACATTCAAAGGATTGTATTTGAATTGAATCACCTGTATATTCCTTTGTAGGTTGTATTTCAAGGTTGGCATGATCTGATGTAAAAGAATTATCCTTTTTGTATTGAATCTCAATGCTACTCATTGCTTAAGCAGTGATAGAAAAAGTTGTCAATATATGCAGGTTTCTCCCATGTTTTTGTCTGGTTAGTTGTGGGAAGAAAGTGAGTTATGAACTTATTTATATCGGTCTCTATCCTGCCACCAAGTTTCTTAATTTCTTCTGACCATTATTGTTAGTCTTATTCTCTATCATCACGAAACACCAATACATGTCGGTTTACATTACTGTGTGCAACGATCTATTAGAAGTGTACGTGGCATTGATTGAATCTTGATGTTACTAGGCCAAATCTTTTCATTGGATGTTTGCTGCAGGCTATAGTTCTAATCTTCTCAGTAAGTGCTAAACAAAGAAGCAATCTCTGGCTTTTACCGTCTGTAAGTTTGGCTTTGCAGAGATTTCCCAATGAGCAGAAATTGCTGGTAAGTGGGTTTTTTCGCCTCTATTTTCTGTGATTCTATAATTCCTTCTACATTAGCGCTGCAGCTTCTTGTAGGAAGCTGCCATTTCATTTCTAGCTAAACGATTAGGCAACTTTTGTTTAGCGGTCTCTCTACGTTAACTACACAGATAGTTTTACCACACCTTGTCACTAAACTTGGGATGGTCTTTAGTTTTGATACAACAAAGAAGCCTAACAACATATATGGAGGACCCAACTAGTATACGGCAACGCACTTCAAAAAATTTCCATGTGAATCCTTAACAATTGTCAATAATATAAGACGTTGATGGGTTTAGGGGGTTCAAAAATTGATATGTACTGTTTTTTCGACCATTATAGATTTGTTCTTGTCTATGTTATGTAGTTTTGTAAAATTCGGTCTTCAATTCACTCATGTCTCGTTCAAAGTATTTTATCATTATTATTGATGAGTGTTAATAGTATGTTCCAGAATCCAGATCTCTTGTCACTTATGGTGGACTGTAGTTATTTGTATTTTACCAATGATAGAAAACACAAATTCTCTGCCTATTTTTGGCAAATTTTTACAATAAGCTTAGTAATTAAGCAACCTTATGCCTATTTTGTCTTTGCTGGTTCTCTTACTTTTTGCTTGCTCTAGCTTATCAAGCACATTTCAGTACTGTTCAAACAACAAAAAGTATCAACTTGCACAACAAGCTTGTACTATTATTGTACCTTATAAGTAGCAACCTTCTTTTCTCTATCATGACATTATAGGATGGGCAAGAAAATCACTTTGGAGGTGGAAACATCCGATGATATCGAAGATGTCATTGTTGAAACCCTCCCCAACAACGTCATCAGGAGCGTCAAAATAAGGATATACGGGAACAAGACTCCTGAGAGCGAGAGCCTAAGTCATTCTTCTTCGGTTTCGGGCTCTACAATGCATCTCGGAGTCTACTTGAAGGTTAGTATGCAAATATTCGTGGAGACGGTCATTGGAGAGAGATTCACATTCGACGTGGAGAGTTCAGACACGATCACGAGTTTGATGGAGAAAATCAAGGAGAAGGAGAGGTTTTCAATAAAACACCAAAGACTAGTCTTTGAAGGGAAGCTAATGGAGAAAACCCTAACCCTAGCTCATTACAATGTTCAAAATCAATCCACCATCCAATTGTTGCTCCAAATTGGTGCTCAAGTAGCTCCTTCTAATACCAATAGCACTAGCTCCAAGAGAAAAAGGTACCACAACAATTAACAAGCTTGTAAATTTTGTACGCGATTGCGTATAATTTTTTTGGTATATCGGATTTATATTTGTTTTGACTATCTGATTAAGCTTTCAGTTGAATTTCATATGTTGATAAATGTTGTATTTTTTTTTATATTGTGAAGCAGGTCAGAGGAGATATGAAGATGTTGGAGATGAGCTCAGTTCTTAGGATTTATCTTTGTTTGGCCAATAGACTTGATGTAGTGATTTAGATTTTTCTTTTTAATTTAATGTAATGAAGCCAAGTGCTAGCAAATTTATGTCTAAGAATCTCATGTGGCATTTTGTTTTTGGCTAAATATGAATTTACTAAAGAGAGGATCTCTCGTTGGTTTGAAACTTAAATTGAAATATAAATCATGAGTTGAGATAACCTATTTTTCTTATGACATCCACATCAAATAGTGTAAACAAATAAGTGTTTGATTTAAACGAAAAGCCGCCTTTAGCAAAGTTGCGATGTAGTTTCATTTAGAAAAATCATATCTAACGGGCTGCTCTGGTCCCAGTCCCACAAATAGGGTCCCAGTCCCACAAATAGAGCAACCCACAAATTCATTCGATCAATTGGTTGATACATCTACAAAATTCTTTGCAAATAACTTATGCGCATGGTTTGCACTATCGTATTTATTTTTCATCTCTCTTGTAGCCTATAATAGAAAATGTACTCTCTTTAACTTAATAACAAAAATTACATAACACAATTATGAGATACTACTCTTGTACCTTGCCTATACATGAACGATCTCTCGTTCATATCTCCCAACAATCCCATAGTTGACTTGATTTACCTTATAAGCTAAAGTTGCGACTTTTTTACTATTACTTGACTTACCTTAAAGCCTATACGGTTTTTTTAACCATTACGAGTGAAGTTACTTGTAGGTAATTGTACAACTTTTTACCCAATTAGGTGCAAAATTTAGACATAAAAAATGCTTTTTTTGGCCATAAGTTATAAGCAGATTTCTTGCGAATTAGCTAAGAAGATCCACTCTAAAGATACGCATCTCTCCTCTCCACCACCATGCATAAACTTTTTCCCAAGTGTTTTGAAGAATCTACTCATCGATCAAAGTTGTGGAGTGTGTACACCAACTTCTCCTACGAAACCATCCTCACAATCTCCACCAACATCGCCAACGGCAAGAAGATCGTCCTCGGGGTCGAGCCCTTCGACACCGTCGGCGAGGTCAAGACCAAGATCCAGGAAACGGATCAGAGCATGCCGGCGGCCAAGCGCGTGTCTGATCTTCGCCGTTACGTGGGTCCGTTAGTTCGTGTTTCTAACAATCGTTACCCATATCACGAGTACCGTGTCATTAATTTAGATCCGAACTTGCAAGTCAATCAAAAATTGATCCAACTAATTGAACAAATCTATATGAGTCAACACATTTTATGATTGAAAATGAAATCCAACCTGAAAATTTAGAAGAACGTGAATCCCTTTTATATCAAATTCTAATTAGATTTTATCAATACGATTCTAAACAAACTCAATCTGAATTCGAATTTGACTTCTCCAAAAGAGAGAACAATCACCATTCAAAAGAAAAATAATAATTTATCTTTCATAAGTACAATTCATTTTCTTGTTCTCTCCCGTGTTATCAATATTGTATGGGAATGTTTTCGGCTTAAATGCACAATGACTTGGGTGTAAAATGAAAGATAAGTGGGATCAATGCGTTAAGGATTGGATTTCCACGTTGCATTTATTTGTGCATTAAAATGTTATCCTTCATCTTAGTGATTTGAGATTGTAATGTTGTATTAAGTGGAATCAGAATCTTGGATTCAAGATGTGATTAATGTTTACACAATTACGTATACTATATAGTTCGAATTCAAACTACTATTCTCGAATTCAAAAACAAAATACTCGAGCTTAAGAAGTAGGATGAGTTTAAGAAGACTAATGTTATATTTCATCTCAGATTCGTCCAATTCATAACAATGTCCTATGACACATAAGTTAGCTAAAATTCACAAATAAATCTATATTGAAACAAAATTACTAGCACACCTTATAAATTCACAGTCAAAGGATTATTTTTTCTCCTAAAATTTTCAATTTAATTTCCTTTCTATAAATTCCTTCAAAACGGTGGGCTTCAAAAAAATATCTAGTACGAACCAGAAGATTCCTACCGTTTGGACACATGAATAAAAGAGTCCGTAGCGGCTAAGAAAACCACGTGGAATCGTCCAAACCGCGGATTGACTCCTAATTCTTCGTTACTCCCAATCCGGTCTGGAATCCAATTCCGTCCCCAAGTCGGTTTCGTCTCCTATAAATAGATCCTCCTGTCCCTCTTCTCTACCATCAATTACCAATTCCAATTCCTTCGAAGCTCTCTCTTCAATTTTTCCCCAAAATTCCCAGAATTCGCTTTCTCTGTTCTTCAACATACAGATCTTTGTGAAGACACTCACCGGGAAGACGATTACTCTTGAGGTCGAGAGCTCTGATACCATCGATAACGTCAAGGCCAAGATCCAGGACAAGGAGGGGATTCCTCCGGACCAGCAGAGGCTCATCTTCGCCGGAAAGCAGCTCGAGGACGGCCGGACTTTGGCCGATTACAATATTCAGAAGGAGTCGACGCTTCATCTCGTCCTCAGGCTTCGTGGCGGTATGCAGATCTTCGTCAAGACCCTAACCGGAAAGACTATCACCCTCGAGGTTGAGAGCTCGGACACGATCGACAACGTTAAAGCCAAGATCCAGGATAAGGAGGGGATTCCGCCGGACCAGCAGCGTCTGATCTTCGCCGGGAAGCAATTGGAGGACGGCCGGACTCTCGCCGATTACAACATCCAGAAGGAATCGACCCTTCACTTGGTGCTCAGGCTTCGCGGAGGGATGCAGATCTTCGTGAAGACGCTCACAGGCAAGACGATCACCCTCGAGGTCGAGAGCTCTGACACGATCGACAACGTGAAGGCCAAGATTCAAGATAAGGAAGGAATTCCCCCAGACCAGCAGCGTCTGATCTTCGCCGGAAAGCAGTTGGAGGACGGTCGTACCTTAGCCGATTACAACATCCAGAAGGAATCAACCCTCCACTTGGTCCTGAGGCTTCGTGGTGGCATGCAAATCTTCGTCAAGACCCTTACAGGGAAGACGATCACTCTTGAGGTGGAGAGCTCGGACACAATCGACAACGTGAAGGCAAAAATTCAGGACAAGGAGGGAATTCCACCGGACCAGCAGAGGCTCATCTTCGCCGGGAAGCAGCTCGAAGATGGACGCACGCTTGCTGATTACAACATCCAGAAGGAGTCCACCTTGCACCTTGTCCTGCGTTTGAGGGGAGGTATGCAGATCTTTGTTAAGACTCTGACTGGAAAGACTATTACTTTGGAGGTGGAGAGCTCGGACACTATTGACAATGTGAAGGCTAAGATTCAGGACAAAGAGGGTATTCCTCCGGATCAGCAGAGGCTTATCTTTGCCGGGAAGCAGCTCGAAGATGGCCGTACTCTAGCTGATTACAACATTCAGAAGGAGTCTACACTTCACCTGGTTCTTCGTCTCCGCGGTGGTGATTTCTGAGAATCTTTGGATTAAGTTTGATTTCAATTGTCTAGTTGCTTTTGATTGTGTTTCTATTGGTTTGATTGATGTGTACTGTCTCTAAGTTCTATTGGTTGGAACTTTCAGTTTGAATTTACATATTATCTAAGTGGTCTATTTCAATACAAATAAAGTTCTATTTTGAATATATTGGTCTCTGTCTTCTTTGAATTTTGCAAGTTTCTATTTTTATGCTTCAAAATATGCTGGATATTGTTTTATGTTCATGAGCATTACTAATTTATATTGCTTATTGTATTTCCTTGGTTCTCCATAACAATAGTTCTGGATTATTGGTTTTCTGTTTGGCAGGTTTCTTATCTACTTACTGGTTTCAGTGATTATATTCAATTGTCCAGTTGGTTTTGGTTCTTCTGTATATTTCAACTAACTACATTGTGAGTTTTGTCTTTATTAATGTTTGGCATATGATTCTATTTTCAATGTTATTATTGTTTGGTATATGATTCTATTTTCAATGTTGTTATCTCTGTATTTTTTGAAACCCTTTAAGTCATATTACTTCTCTTGAATCATTAACATATTGATGATATCTTGTGAACAGTGTTTGAATTAGCTCCCAAAAAATGAACTGATTTTTGTTTCTTCAAAGGTAACCATGAACTGATTATTGATTATATGTTAAGCAGGTAACAGATGGTTGATTTGTTGTTTCAGTTTGGCTTTACTCTGAAAAATGACAGCTTGGATATTGTTTGGCTGATATGTGCAAATATATTGTGTTCTTATTGCTTTTATAATCTATTATGTGGATTTTTGGGGAGCTATGAGTTCATTTTTTGTGTGATTGGTTGTGGATTTTGACTAGGGGAAGGAATAGCATTGGCTCATTAAAGCATAGTTTTCTTTAAGTATGTTCCGAATAGTTGCCATTTCTGATAGAAGCTTGTGAAGTAACATATGTAGCTTGCATTTTTTGGGTTATAAACATCTAGCAGCAACCTGAAAATGGATGTTCCCAATAGTGCATTCTCATGGAATCAAAACTTGAAGGTAAGTTTAGACTGCATACCTTTTTTGCGAGGTAAAAACAGGGAAGGAGGTATTAGGGATGGCAATTCGTGTATGTAGTTAGTCTAAATACTCTAGCTTTGCATCGTGCATGTAGTTAGTCGAGGGATGGCAACTTGTGCATGTAGTTAGTCTAAATACTTTAGCTTTGCATCGTGCATGTAGTTCGTCTAAATACTCTAACTTCGTATTGTATTTGAGTCGCATATGTTAAAACGGATTGTCGAATGTATCTAGAATATCAAAATTAGTTTCACATTTTTTTAAGTTCAAAAGAAATTGAAGATATGTGTCATAGATAGGCTCATAGTTGGATCTTTCATTTTCCAAAGCTAACATGGGGAACTCCAATGGCTCCACAATTTATTATTACTAATATTCAATTACTAAAACTCAAAATTTCTGGTATATATATATATGTGTGTGTGTGTGATCTAATAATGAAATGCAGATACTCTTAACTCGCCGGAAAAACTCTAACTATGGAGGTGGAGAGCTCCGACGACGTCAAGGCCAAGATCCATGACAAGAAAGGAGTTTCACATTTCACACGTCGGCGTTGTCGTTACCGTTGGGACCAACTCCGGCGAAGCGATCTCTCTGGACTTGGAAAACGCCGCCAGCATGGAAATCAAAATAGAGGACAAGGAAGACAGTAAAATCAACGTGAAAATGCAGAAACAGAACCAAAATCGGTGCACCATTGCTGATTTCAACATCCAAAATAACTCTACTGTCGACGGAATCGGATATATTTAATTCCAACGTTGCATACTCTGAGTGTTTTTGAATTGTTTGTTGGTTCTTTGGGAAATCTGTTTCATTTTGAGTATTGACTTACAATTGTGTCTAGCAATCTCTTGGTTTAGCTCTGTATTCATCAGTTTTATTTCCTTTGAGATTTTAATTTTTCATGCTGTTGTTTTCTCCATGTGTTGATGATGTATGTATTTGTGATTTGGTTGATCGTGTTATATTGTTTAAGATTGACATATTTTTTTCAAAAATTGCATGATGCTTTTGTTGATTAAGAACAGTAGGTCAACTCGTTCAAAAATAAAGTTAGATAAATAAGACAAAATGTCAAATGTAACCTGATCCAATGACCGAGAAACTCGTCCCCTCCAGATTTTAAAGCACGGAACACCTTTTCAACATTGAATTCAAC
>JAYMTH010003314.1:0-11086 GCA_036897465.1 Pelargonium australe | reverse complement strand
AAAGTAATACTATTCTCATATTATTCCATACTCAACTTGCACTTAAAAGTATCATAATATTGTTGTACTGGAATGATTATATGAAGCATATTTCTTATAGGAACGTGTTAACAAATTGGAATTTTCTAAAATTGCATATTTATACAACATCAAAATCTTGAAATTTGAAGAAATATCATAATAATTTTGTTCTTTAATAGAGTGACTTTATAGATATAATTTTTTAGGCAATGCAAATATATAGGTAAATCTCAAATTTTTAAGACTATGTGTGTAATTAGTGTGAATATGTATAGGTAATTTTCATTTGAGAAAATTACAAATGCCAAACTTTATGAATATGTATGAGTAATTTAAAAAAATTAAGATTTTATCAGTTCTTTCATAAAATCAAACAACAAGAACAGAAATAACACGACACAATCTTGTTCAAGAATCCGACCAAATTTCTAATCCAAAGGTGCTGTAAATTAATTTCATTTCTTGCTTCCAGAATCATGCTTTATTTAAACATAGACAAACACCAAATAAACAAGAGATGAGAGAGTGATCTACAATTATCCTTCAATTCCTGTCAAGTTAATTTAACTCCATATGCCCAAATTCCATAACAATAATCATTTGGGCAATATGTCATAGTTATTATGTGTTAATTAACAACATTTTTTTTTTTTTTTTTTGGGTATTTACACTTCCACTGTTTGTCTACTATTGCACACTGTTGGTGCCTCTGCATTACAATTATTCTCAGTAATCACACTCGGCTCGATTATTGTAATCGCAACATGATCCGTGCAATCACCTTCGGGATTGATCTTGTTGGCTTGTCCTTTTTCTGGCGATACACTTGGCTCTACGCTCTTGAAATCTGCGAGGGAAGCAAGTTCGTAAACAGACTCTGCAATGTTGTCGATGCAGCTGACCACATCAATTAGTAGCGAAGCTACTGTCGCCGCTGGTATCACTGTTAACAGGTCTCTATCCTCCCATAAACCCGATTTTAGTAAAGATTTCAGGACTTTAGCTGCATTTCTTGAGTTCGCAACGTGAGCACGAGCAGAGGAAGGTTGCGTCATTTTCTTGATTGCCATGGATAGTTCCTTAAGTGCTTTTCCAGATTCTAAGCTCATTTTCGTGCACGTTTCTTGAATTTTGCTTCGCACTTCGATAGGCGCCTGAAACAACAACAACAACATTTTAATAACGTTGATTTCTATGTATCCATTAACACAAACTCATGGTCACTTTTGTCTAGTTTGCTTAGTGCTAATGTTATGTCATCTATGTTACATATAATATACCATACCAACTTTTGTTATTTTATCCGTATGTACATATATATATGTCATTGTTGCGAGCTAGAAAATTGTATATGTACCCGAATGTCGGCATTGAGATAGCCATTGAGAGCCTCGATTCTGTAAGCACATTGTCTCGTTAAAGTTCCAACTTTCAAGTATTGTTTCCATGGATGGCGAAACTTGAACTGACCGTGCCCTGGTTCCCATCTTGCAAAATTCGTCTGCCATTACATATATTCACCCATTAATCAACAAATTCTCCTCATAACATGTAAATGTATTTAAAAATGTATACATTTTTATTCAATTTAGACGACTCACCAAAGATTCTTCCGTAGATTTAGAGTTGAGAACACTTTTATATCCTTGCAAGAACGATTTGTCATCTTTGGATTGCTCATCTTCCTCGATTGTTTTGAAGTACTCGTCTCCAAATCCTATAAAATAGCGAAGCCATTAAATGAAAATATGATTCGACTAAAAGTAGTTTCGTAGAATCATACATATCAATTATTTGTTAGTACCTTCCAAGAAGTTGCCGAGCTTTTCCAAGTTGAGAGCGATGAGATTATGAAGATCGAGGCCAGCCCAGACGGGACAAACTAAAATGGAAATGATAACACAAAGAGCACCTCCTATGATGATGGTGGATACTCTCTTATGAGCCAACTCTATTATCTCATCGTCCCGAAAACCAGAAACCGATACTAACAAGAATGTCAATATAAATATCAACAACCCATAATCGTATCTCGCTTTGATCTTCGGAAAGAACCGCACAAATGTTGATGCAGACGCTGCAATATATATACACGTAATTCAATTAATTAACGATTACAAAACGTTCTAGCTCGAAGGTGAAATTAATGCATGTCCAGGTAGGTACGTACCTAGGAGGAAGACAAAGAGCGCGAGCAATACGGGCTCGCCAATTTTTCCACAGAGACTCGAGAGGTGGTGAGCTCCAACACCGAGCACACCAGCTGCTAATGTTGCCATTCCTCTGTTTAAGCCTTTGCTGAGAGTAGCTCCTGCAAGTTAACGACACACATTACAATTTAGTGAATTTAAACATTTGTAGTACAGTGATATGTGACGAGCTAGGATGTTATTGAATCATGTACGTACCGACAGAGAATTCGAAGACGACCACTACAGTCATGACAGCCCACATTGCAGTGACGCCAAAGTTATTGAAAATGGGTTGGTAGTAGTAGAACAAAGACACCAAGGTTAATGCAAATCCAACTTTCAAGGAGTGAACGACTCTTCTTGGGTCGTCTTTGGCTAGCTTCTTTGTGCTCGTCCCCATCTCGACCGCCTTCTCTTTCAGCTCGACAGGCAAGGCCTTGAGCCGCGTCCATGCTCGAGTAAACAGGCTTGATTTCTCAGTAACATCCATGGCTTAATATGAGGTTGCAGGAGATGAGAGAGTTGTTGAGGTAGAGAGAGAGGTGTGAGATGTGGAATGGGGGTGTAGAGGAGTCCAATTTATAAGGACAAGTCCTAGAAAAGAATATGCGATTGGGGGACATAAGATATTAATATCTATATTCTTAGTACACAGTTGGGTGGTGGTGTTTTTAGTTTTTGGGTACGATGCAAGTACAAACAAAAAACGAAAGAAGTTTCAAGGAAGAGAGTTGAAAATGAAACACTGATAGCTGCGAGTGAGTGCATTGTAGGTCTGTCTGAATCCATGAAAATATATATATATCTATATACAATGTGACGCATTACAGGAATTGTAGAGTTAGGTTCGATTTACTGTTGGCTTTTAGAGATGTAGTAGCTACTAGCTAGCTAGGCAAAGGAGAGTAGTACATGGGACTGTGAGAGTGGTGTTCTAAAATCGATCCCACTCAATTTGATGAATTTTTGGTTCATGAATTGATTCAATTTTGGAACATCCAATTACATTTTTCTTTGATTTCCTTGCTTAAGCATAAATAAATACAAAGACTATGGCCTGTGAAACTAAATATGTCATTTTTCATAAGTTCTTAATTCATATGAAAACTCTATGATAACATTTGCTATGAAATGGACTATGTTACGCATTAACATATATAAGCTAGAGTTAATTCAGTTTGATACACTATCCATCCAAGACTTGATTACTTGCACATCATATATAAGTCATTCCATCACAATACTCGCATGCTCTCTAAACTAGGAATTAAAATTATACTACTATGAACGTCAACACTACAAATTAAAACGAATTGGGAACAACGAGAAACTCGATAAATATGACTGTAGACTTTGTCGCCAACATCATTTGCGACTGCTTTTTACATTCTTTAGCTTTGTTGGACCAAATCGCTTAACCCACGGGTCAAGTCAAGTCGCTTGAATTAGCCTAAATTAACTTGGTGTATAGGAGAGGGCCTTTGAAGGCTAGGCACAATCATGTGGAGGCGCGGTTGGGCATCCCACGGTTTGGCGTCGTCCTATTCTCTTGCCTAAATATGGTCTAGGTCACGACGTGGCATATTTTCTAGACACTCAATTCTCTTGCCTAATAATGAGTTGTTTTAACTTAACTCGAAGTCTCGAGTTTGAGTATCACGAAGCACATATGCGTTAAAACTTAGTAGCAAGAGATTCGATGCCCTAGTGATCTTATCCGGCTCGAATTAGGAATAGTCTTGACGTTGGATAACTTAAAAGTGATGATCTCGCGATCCATCTCGAAAATCTCATGGTTGAGGAACAAACAACATACACTTCCCACTCTCTATATATATCCACAAGAGATTTCATTGAATTTTTGGTGCCATTTTGATTGCGATCCATAGAAATTGAATAGGAAGAAATTAGTTACCAAGTTAACTGGATTCTCCATTTTTGTGGTACCACTACAGCAGCAACCAAGTTGAGTTGGCTTTTTAGGTAAAATGGGATTGGACCCATACATACAAGTGAAGCTTTTCTCTCATTCCTTTCCATGGAGATGGTGGATTGGTGCATGACGTGTCCACCTTCAAATACAACTGTAACCCAATGCCAATACCTTCACTTCACTTATGGTATATATGTGGTTACTACTATAGTATATGATACTTGAGAACACTGTTGAAATCAATGTACATACTTACACACACTCACATTCTCTATCCATCTACGTGGTCTCAGTCTCACTGTCTCAGCTTAATTAGCTGTAATTTCCTTAATCATATTCTCCTATCTTCTTCCTTTTACTTGTGCTTGAATTTTCAATACTATAAATGAGAAATATGCATTCAAAAACACACAAAATCTCCACTACAAGACTGCTTGGAACCAAAATTTCCCATTCTTATGATACAACCATTAGCCAGGAAATCACATCCAAATTATCCAAATTGGTTCTATTTGGTATTAAAATCTCCTACTTTTAAGTGTTTTACGATTCCACAATTTGCCAACTTGTTTGTTTTGTTGTATTCTCTTTCATTATCAATGTTTTTGCTCGGCATGCATTTTATTTTCCAGATTTATATTTGTATAGAATTTGTTTAGAAAGAAAAATGACAAAAGATAAAAATTGTGAAGTGAGAATGATGTGATAATATTGTCCCACATTGAAAACTTCAAAGAAAATGTGAATGAGAATGTAATATAAAAGGTTTAGTTGTGTCTCACATCGAAAAAATGAAGATGTGATAGAGTAAGTAAAGTCTATATAAATTGCATATCCTTTTTGTTATTAGCTAATGCGATATAGTGATTGTTATAATGATTGTTATTAGTTATTTTTATTAGATAATAGATGATTTTTTGTAACGGAAGAAAATAAAAGGGCATTCTAGCTAGAAACAATGCGAATGCTTCAAATTGTAAGAGTTGATGAGGTGACAACTACTAATGCTTCCTAACCAACTTTAACAATATATATGTTGATTTTATTTTATTTTATATTTTCTAAAATTTTGATTATTGGTTGATTAATATACATACATATCAATCTCCATCTATCCCTATTCCATTCGCTTCTCCGAAATCTAAATCTCAAAACCCTATAAATATCCACACCACTTCCCTGCCGATTCGCCTCATATCTTCTCTCTCTTCAGCCAAACCGAACTCACTGAGTCACCATTCCACACTGACAATCATGGATCGTTCTCGAGCTTTTCTCAAGGACGTCAAGCGTATTGTCGTTAAGGTCTTCCTTCTCTCCCTTTTTACCCTAAATTTCTCTGTTTTTTTATTTATTTATTTATTTTTGTTTTAGTTCAAAGATGCTTTCAATTTTTCGCCATTAATGCTGTTTAAGTTTATTGTTTGTTTGTGGTTTGTTGATGCTTATCGTCAACAGTCTAGCATTTGCATGCCTACACTGGTGTTTATAGCATTTCAGTTAGATTTTCTTCTTTATTACAACACCACCAAAAAGTTGTAGTTTGTGCTGATTTTGTGTTTTGATGGTTGAAGGTGGGAACAGCTGTGGTAACGCGAGGTGATGGAAGATTGGCACTTGGGAGATTGGGAGCACTTTGTGAGCAGGTATATATATTTGGTTTGATAAGTTAGTTATGCAGTTTTCAGCATTTTTGTATGTTGAGCTTTGATGCTTTTATGATTAACTAAATACAATAATGCAGATTAAGGAATTGAATCTACAAGGTTATGAGGTTATTTTGGTGTCATCCGGTGCTGTTGGCCTTGGTCGCCAAAGACTTAAATACCGGAAATTAGTTAACAGCAGGTACTTGTTTTTCTGTTTCCGCGTTTCCCTGTAATGATGGAGTTTGGTTATTATGCAATGTTGCAACTGTTGTCGATGTTGGCATATACATTCTTATTGCTTATGTGTTGTCACTGTCAGTTCTCGCTGGGCAAATTTGAGAAGGAAGATAAATGAGTGATCTTGATATTTATGCTCTGTCGCCCAAGTTTAATATTATTTCCTATGTCCCGAATTGAGTGTATACTTTCTCAATTTTTGTAAAAAAATGATGATAAGCCTATCATTGTAACTAACTAACTAACTAACTTAATTGACGGAGGTTGTTGGTAATTCATGCATGACTAAATGACCAAAAAGGAAAGTGGAGACTTACTTGGGGATGGAGGGAGTATTTGTTATCTTAATTATGTTTCTGAAGCCTTGCTGATGGATATTACTTTAATTTTAATATGGTATGTTCAGAGCCAAACAATGGCTTGCAACCAGTTTTCAGATGCCCTGGAAGAAAAAAATTAATTGAAAACATCTGCTGGGTCAATGTAATATAGACCTTTTGGCTGCTTACACTTGGTCATTAACTTATTTGGTTGTTAATCCCTTACAGCTTCGCTGATCTACAAAAACCACCAGTTGAGCTTGATGGAAAGGCATGTGCTGCTGTTGGACAAAACAGTCTTATGGCTCTCTATGATACTTTGTTTGGTCAGGTATTTTGGACTAGTTATTGTTCTATCTACTAAGCGGCTAAATTTGGTCTGATAAACGCCGTAGACATTTTTTTTGCTACATTTAACCTTATTATTTACCATCAATGCTGTTTCTCCTATTGCAAGGTGGCATGCCATTTCTCTCATTGTAATGGGACATAACTCCTTTTATTTATAATTTATAATGCAGCTGGATTTGACATCTGCCCAACTTCTTGTGACGGATAGTGACTTTAGAGACAAGGAATTCAGAAATCAACTTACCAAGACAGTGGATACATTGCTGGATCTTAAGGTCATTCCCATATTTAATGAAAACGATGCAGTCAGTACCAGAAAAGCTCCATATGAGGTTCGTAAATCTTCTTTATTTACTTCAGTTCCTGGACTTACCTTTCCTAAGCTTACTTGGTATAAAAAAAGTCACATTTTGATCTTTATCGTTAGCTCATGCTTTGAAACAGTGTACAGTATCAGCATATCATGAGCTATTGAGGTGAGTCTGGCTCAGTAACTAGATGTTTTGGTTCAACCCCTAGAAGACTATATTAGGAAGCCACCATTGTGCTTAGCGCGTAAAAAGGAATGTCTCTGATTTCTACTTTGTTTGAGCATACTGCATCCAAAGTTTCTTTTTCCCACATAAGCCCTTTCGCTGAATTTGCTTTAAGAACATAATAAAGCACAAAAAAAGCAATAACTAAATAGTTTGGGTTTGAGTTATGTTGTGGGCTTTTGCTGAATGAGGTGAATGTATGCGCACCCTCCAACAAACCAGAGAAGAGGGGTACTTTTTATTATTATTATTTATTTATTTATTTTGGGAATAGGTGGTTGCATATAATCTCTGGGTCTGAATGCCTTACAGAGATAATGGATTCCTTTAATTATTGAAATATGCCATTTTGTCTTTCTGGAGATTCATAATACGTTTTCCAGAGTCTTCATTCCTTAACTCCCTTCTCTTGTCTAGATATTTGCTCATTTGATGTGATTTGCAGTCTTTTTCACAATTCTTAATAAGGACACTCATTGCAGGATTCGTCTGGTATATTTTGGGATAATGACAGTTTAGCAGCTCTGCTTGCTCTTGAACTAAAAGCAGATCTTCTTGTGCTACTGAGTGATGTAGATGGTCTTTACAGTGGCCCTCCCAGCGACCCACGTTCAAAGATAATCAGCACATACATTAAGGAGATGCATCAGGGTGGGATTACTTTTGGTGACAAATCCAGGGTGGGTAGAGGAGGTATGACTGCCAAAGTAAAAGCTGCTGTGGGTGCAGCTGATGCTGGCATCCCCGTTGTTATAACTAGGTATTGTGCATGACCTTCAAGGCTGTTTTCTATGGTTGGTTTAACATGGAGAAACTTTGAAACTTAATAGGAACCTGTTGATTTCTTTATTGTATGATATTAGTTTAGCTACACAAGCTATATGGGTTGTCAGCCCCCACTATGATGCTAGTTTAAACAGTCAACATTGGCTTGGTTGTGTAATAATCTTCCTGTTGTTCCTTTTACAGTGGGTTTGCCGGTGGAAATATTATTAAAGTCCTCCATGGGGAGGGTATTGGTACCCTCTTTCATAAAGATGCACACTTATGGGCTCCAGTTGCCGAAGTTTGTGCTCGTGAGATGGCAGTTGCAGCAAGGGAAAGTTCCAGGCGTCTTCAGGTAGCTATTCGTCACATTGCTCCATGATCATAACTGTATTAATTGGCTTATACATCACATTGCTATATGATCATAACTATATTAATTGGTTTATACTGTCAAGAAATTAGTTTCTTTTGTATATTGGAGCACTAATTGCCATTAGAAGTTTCCAATGTCTTCAGCAGCGTAGATTATTATTATTTTTTTGTTAATCTGATAGTATATTGTTTTACAGGCCGTGACTTCAGAAGATAGGAAAAATATTTTGCTTGATATAGCTGATGCCCTAGTAGCAAATGAGAAACTGATCATTGCTGAAAATGAAGCTGATCTGGCTGCTGCTGAACAGGCGGGATATGGAAAACCCTTACTAGCTCGGCTGGCTCTGAAGCCTGGGAAGGCAAGATAGTGCTTAATTACTCATTTTTGTCTCAGTTTGTTTGATCATTACAAGTTAATGAACTTGCAACTTTTTGTTTACATCTGGCTCAATCTTATTAAGTTCTACTTTTCTTTACAGGTTTCAAGCCTTGCTATCTCTATTCGTAAGCTGGCGAACATGGAAGATCCAATTGGTCGTGTTTTGAAGAGAACTGAGGTAAGGATGGTGAATTTTGATTTAAGTGCATATTTCAGGCTTGTGATATTTTGAACAACCTAGATACGTACAGCATGAATTTATAACCAGTTAAAAATTACGACTTGGTTCTCTTTTTCCTTTTTTTTTTGGGTGGGTGGGGGAAGAGTTTCTATTTGCTTCCTACATACAACATTATCTGTTATGTTAATTATCTTTCTTTGATGTTTATGATGATGCTTCTTATTCAGCTTGCTGATGGACTTCTTCTAGACAAAACATCATCTCCTTTGGGTGTTCTCTTGATTGTTTTTGAATCTCGACCTGATGCACTGGTACAGGTAAATAGAATCTGTATTTTGGTAATGCATTTGAAATATCTAACATTGTAAGGGTATGTCTGAGTTAATTGGATGTTTTATTGGGGTTATATATTTTTTCCTCCATTTACTTGTATGATGAACCTAAGGTGGGCTTTAATGTCAGGAGTATATAGCTTGGAACTTGTGCTCGTCTATAACTTTTCTACTGTGTTTTATCAATCATGATAAACCTTTGTTTTTTTTTGTATAATTTGAACAGATAGCTTCATTAGCAATCCGAAGCGGGAATGGTCTTCTTTTGAAAGGAGGAAAAGAGGCTAGACGATCAAATGAAATTTTGCACAAGGTTTAGTTTATTAAAATTTATAAAACATTTTATGAATGCTTTTATTACATTGTCTCTTAAGTGCCTATTTACTTGTATCTTATTAATAAACATTCGTTATTTTTTTAGGTTATCACTGAAGCCATCCCAGATAGTGTTGGTGGAAAACTTATAGGACTTGTTACTACAAGAGAAGAGATCCCTGATTTGCTTAAGGTAGGTAGATTTTGCATTAGTAAACTCATCATTTTTTTTTAAAAGGTAAATGACTAAGCATTTATATTTATATTCCAGCTTGATGATGTGATTGATCTTGTGATCCCAAGAGGCAGCAATAAACTGGTTACTCAGATCAAGGAATCAACTAAGATACCAGTTCTGGGTCATGCTGGTAAGAGAGAGTGTGCTTTGTATAACATGGATTCTTATGTTATCCTTATTTGCTTGTCTGGTGATATATTTGCATTATGTGCTGCCCAGATGGGATCTGCCATGTTTATGTTGACAAGTCGGCTAATATTGTTACGGCCAAACACATTGTATTGGATGCAAAAGTAGATTATCCAGCTGCCTGTAATGCGATGGTAATTGCTCATATACTTTGTCCTATTATTGTATAATCCAATTCCGGATTACACTTGGGGAAGGTACACTATTGATGTCTTTTGTTCATACTCAGGAAACTCTACTTGTACATAAAGACTTGGTCCAGACCGGAGATCTCAATCAGCTTGTTGACAACCTTCGTACTGAAGGTCTTGCTTTTTATCCAGTCTTTTTTCTTTTTCTTTTCTTTTTTTCTGTACATATATCTTAAATCTAATACTTGAGAATCCATGCTTCCTTTTATTTTCTTAAATCAACTGCCAAATATTTACAGTTCTCTCATAGTTGCGAGCCTCTCCTTAAGGCCCTTGGTTTCATCGCAGAAGTTGGATGGTGTTATCAAGTACTTCTATGGGTTCTTCCAAATAATTACTTAATTACTTTATTGAATTTATATTGTTGTACACTTATTGAAAGATAATTATCTTGTTAAATCCTGTTGCATGTTGATAAATAATTTCATGCACAATAATGATAAATGCTTATTAAATGAGCAATATATTTTCTCGTACATAAGCTGTTGTTGTTATGAGAGGTTATGTTTTCTAATTTAAGAGTACAACAACTTACATATATTAGTTTGACCCTTATCCCCTGTGGTGGTGGCATGTTATATTGATTACTGAGCAAGAGATATTTTGAGCGTCTTATTCACCTGCATTCTTTGCAGGTGTTACACTGTATGGTGGACCACAGGCAAGCTCTTTGCTGAAAATTCCAAAGGCCCAATCATTTCATCATGAGTACAGTTCAATGGCTTGCACTGTTGAAATTGTGAATGATGTACACGCAGCTATTGATCATATACATCAACATGGGAGGTATAGTAAAAAAAAAAATACTAAAATAATATTAATTCTGTGTCTCCCGTTCATACTAAAATAATCAGGTCCATACATGTATAATGCTTTTTT
>JAYMTH010003313.1:0-11095 GCA_036897465.1 Pelargonium australe | reverse complement strand
GGGGAAGGGTCTCCCCGTCCCCGTACCCATTGGGAATTCAAGGAAAAAATTCCCCATCCCCGCCCCATTCCCCTAAAACTATTCCCTATCCCCGTACCCATCGGGGCGGATATTGTGGGTCCCCATCGGGTTCGGGTGCAATTGTCATCCCTAACTCTTTTGGGTTAACATGTGAGATGCCAAAACTTCAACTCTCTTATATTTTATTCATGACTAACTAAGACCACGAGTCAAACCCACGACCAAAGAAAATGTAAGGAAAGGCTCTTCCAATATTTTGGGACCACTTTAATAACAACAGACGAGCTACTGAACTTACTTGAGCCATTTAGGCTCGTCCATTGTCACGAGTGCCTTGATCTTGTCTGGGTTGGCTTTAATACCGCGCTCACTGAAAATAATCTTGATAAACTTGACCATGCTCACTTTGAAGGAGCACTTGGCGGGTTGAGTTTCACGTTGTATTGCCTAAAGATGGCAAAGGTTTCCTCGAGGTCAACCAAGTGTGACCCGTCCTTTGGTGTCTTGACAATCACGTCGTCGACATATTCTTCAAGGTTTCGCCCAATTTGGGTGGCGAACACCTTGTTGACCACGCGTTGGTAAGTGGCGCCGACATTTTCCAAGCCGAAAGGCATTACAACATTGCAATAAATAGAGTATGTTGCTATAAATGCGCTCTTTTCTTGATCATCATGATACATTTTAATTTGATGGTACCCGCTAAACGCATTTAAAAAAGATAAAACTTTATGCCCCGCAGTGGATTCTACAAGTTGGCTAAGGTTTAGGAGAAGGTAATCATCCTTGAGACAGGCCTTGTTTAAGTTGGTGAAGTCCACACACATCCTCTACTTGCCATTGCCTGACAACCATGACCACATTGGTCAGCCACACTAGGTACTTGAGCTCGTGGATGAAGCTCGCGTCCACCAGCTTTTTGACTTTTTCATGTATAGCCAACTATTTCTCGCGGGAGTAGTTCCAACACTTTTGTTTCACGGGGATGGCCCCAAGTAGGACGTCCAATCGGTGCTCGACGACCAACGGGTCGATGCCAGACATGTCGACGGGCACCCATTCAAAGATGTCCGCATTTGTGCGCAATAGAATGATGAGCTGAGCCTTGTGCGTTGGCTAGAGGTTCTTGCCAATCTTAGTAACTTTGATAGACTCAAGATCATCGATGGAGGATTTCCACCGTCTCGTTACCGGCTTTAGGGAGGACCTCCTCGGCTCGGAGGTCGAAGTCTTCCAAGGCCACGCCAATTTGAAAGACCTTGAAGGGCTCTTCCTCTTCGGCTTAAACTTCTTCTTCGGTATCGGCCTCTTCTTCGTCGTCTCCATCGCCGCCGATGGTGGAAATGGTTTCTTCTTTTTTGACACCTTTCCTGATGGCCGACGCGGCGGAGGACAAGGAAGTGGGCTTCTCAAAGTAACTAGGACGCGGGAATGCCTGGGTCTTGCTTGCTCCTAAAGGGGGGTCGGCCCTGCCCCCAGGGGTCTTCTTCTTTGCAGGGGCAGACAAGTAGCTTGGCCCTTGGTCCAAAGTCTTGGTCATCTCGACCGGGGGCGGCGTCCCGCCGGCGGTGGCCTTGACTTCTTGGAGGGAAAGGGGGGAGCTTCTTGCACTTGGTTATTCCCCTTTCTTGGGCCTTTAAGGTCGATCCCACACTTGTTGGACCGGACATGCGAACACACGCATATGGGGCTTCATTAGAAATGGTGGGTGGCAGGGCAACACCTTTTTTGAGCATGGAAGCTCTCATGTCGTGGGAAGGGTAGATGACTTCTACCTTCTCTTTTCTATGGCCGTTCTTGACCACAAGCTCCCACACTTTGCAGAGGCTTGCATTGATGACGGCGATGTTGTTGGAAGTAAGGAACTTAACCCGTTGGTGGAGACCGCTTAGGATCATCTCGAAGACGTCGATGAGGGGACAATCAAAGATGGCATTGTGGCCGTATGGGATATCAATGACCATGAACTTGCATGACCGAGTCTTTTCTTTGGGGGCCTCACCCAAGGTGACTGGCCTAGTTATGACCCCCTTTTCATTGGTAATGACATCATTGAATCCCACCAACAATCCCTTCCATTCCGTAAGGGAGCTTTCCTTGAGGCCAAGTTGGAGGAATGCATCCCAAAAGAGGATGTTCACTTGGCTCCAATTGTCGATAAAGACTCGCTCCACCGATCATGCCATCCTCCATCATGGACTTGGGTACGAGCTCGGCCTCTTGGAAGAATATGGTTGTGGACTAGTCAATGTTCGGATGGGAGTGGTTGGCTGGATGGCGGGCACATTCTCTACCCGGTTTAAGGACATGATCTTGGCATTAACTTGTGAGATGGAGTACCGCTTCTCGGTGATCATGTTTACAACGAATTCATGTGGTTCACTCCGCCTCGACCCTTGTTCTACAGTCTCTGGTTTTTTTGTTGTCGACCTGATTGTGGTCGACGCGGAATTGGGAGAGGTTCCCCTGCCTTAGGAGCCTTTCCACCGCAATGGAAAAGTGGGGGAAATCCTTGATGTCGTCCCCGTGGCACTTGTGCAAGTTGAAAAAATCATCCTGGAGGTTGCCACGAAGTTTTTCGGGCGGCACGAATGGCCTCTCAAACCCCTCATGCGTCAACATGTTGTTGTACACCTCTTGGTAGGTCGTGGTGAGTGGGGTGTGCTTGGAGTTGTATAAACCGCCCGCAGGCTCGCAAGGGGAGTTGGCAAGCGCGGGAGATATTGCATTGGAGTATGCCTTGTTCTTGCCCTTCTTTTTCTTTCTGTTTTGGAAGTTTTTCCTCGGGGAGTTGAGGTTTCCCTCTCATGGTTGGCCTTATATAGTGATTGTGGACAGTTCCTTTCATCGGTCGACATGATCCTTCGCGCGAGGGAGAGCATTTCCTCTCAAGAGTTAGGAGGGCGGGATGCTAGTGTGGAGATGAGCATAGGAGATATGAGGCTGCCCATGAAGGCCATCATGATGGGCTCGTCCGTCACATAGTCACTTTCATACACGGCTGCGCGAAATCGCTTAACGTATGTGCTCAAGGACTCGTAGGGGCCTTGCTTAACCTAGATTAGGGAGGTCTGGGGCTTGATCTCTTTACCGATGGACGCAAACCTTGTCAAGAACTTAGATTTGAAGTCTTCCCATGAGGAGATGGATCCATCGGCGAAGAATCGACACCTTGTGGCATCACACTCGGTGTGACAATCAACTCTTAGTGCAAAGTTGTTGGCAAATTCTTCAGCCCTAGTCATTCCATTGTAGGTCACATTCGGGATTCATATGTTGGGGGTTACCCGGACCATTCGGAGCGCGAGGCTCAGTGGACTGTTGATTAGGGGTACCGCTTGGATAGTGACTATTGGGTGGATTGGGACCACTAGTGGTACAATGGCCAGGGGAACTATTGTAGGAGAGACGACGGCCGCAGGAACAGTGCCAAGAGCTGCGGATCCAGTAGGAGTTTTTATGGACGCGAGCTACACCTGGAGACGTTGAACCTCTTCTTGAAGAACCACAATGATTAGGCTATCATCACAGATGATCATTGGAGAGTGAAACTCCTTTGTATGTCCATGTTTTGGAAGGGGTCATCACACCGAGTTGCTTCTCTCGCCCGACGGGACTATCCACTATGTCGACGATTTAGAACACTTAGGAGCGGGGTGGTGCTTAAGTAGGGGCCCGTGTTGAGGAATTTGGCCATGGAAGCTTGAAGGATGGTTCCCACCTGATCGGCAAACAACTTCATCGTGTCTTTGAAGCGAGCCAACAGTGGGGTCACTCTAGCGGGCGATGGAGGGCCAAAGTGAGCCATCAGGACTTTGGATGGTCCCGTTGAGCGGAGGCCAGAGTTGGCCCGGTTGCGGTCAAGATGTTCGTGCAAGTCGCGCTCGTCATGGCCAAAGTCTTCCATGATCTCATCCCTTGTCTGTACGACCTCACAAATGCATGGGTGGATGCGGGAACCCAACCTTTCCTGGGCGGACAAGGTGGGACGAGAGAGTTGAGGGCCACCCCTTAAGGATGAGGGTTGGACTTCTTGGGAAGCATCGTTGGTGGTCTTCTTCTTATGAGAAGGTGCCATTGTGTTGTCGTACAGGGTTAGGAGGAACGTGATTTTTAAACGTTTACGGCAATGGAACCACCTGATGCGCCTGTTTGACACGCGGGTCAAAGTAAACACACTAGGATGTCGAGGTGGTAGTCTTCTTATCCATGTACGCAAAGGTATTCCTAAATATTACAATTTGTTCCAAGTCTTTCTGAGATTTGATCCACGTAAGCTTGGTCGGCCATCTATCACCGGCGGGGACCAAGACACCAAATAACGATAACCCCGGTTGTGGTTCTGGGACAGCGCCTCAGGCGTGAGAGTAAGTCCTTAGATGGATACCGCGAAGCTCTAGAGAGCGTTTTAGAGAGAGAAAGTTAGAGAGGGAAGTGAATTTGAGAGAATGAGAGAGATCCCCTTCTTAATGTGAGAAAGGTATTACACTAACCCCATTGGAATGGCACATGTCGTCGTGTGGTTAGCCGAGACTGAAGTGGACCCCACTTGGAAGGCTTAGAGCCTTGGTTAAATGGATGTGCCTTGCGCGCCGGTCAGACGTGGCCGACCCCTCGCACCGTCCTATGAGGCGGGAGTGGGCGATGAGGACCTTGGAAGCCTTCGTCACACGGGACAACGTCCCAAGCCCTGGATGAGGCTCATGTGTGGCCGGGATGGTCCAGACAGTGGAAGCACGTCCGGGATGACCCAAGTGATGGTCCATCGCGGGGACTAGTTGTGGTTGTGTGTCAAATGTCTGTGCTCGGATGGCTCAGGCTATCCTTGGGCAGTTAAAGTGGTCGGGCGACTTGGACCGTCTTGGGATGGATGGACGCGGGGTTGGCGTGGAAGCCATGATGGGTGCGTGGGCATGGAAGGGTGTGCACGGACACAGGCGTGGCTGAAATCTTTTGCAGATGGATCCGGATGGACACATGCGCGACTAGAGGCTTCCACGGACAGACACGGATGAGCTACGAGTTCCTGCGGACAATGCCCAGATGGATGCAAAAGGAACTTCCGCGGATGGCTTACGAATGAGTCCGGATGGGCGAGACCATCCACAGATGGACGTGGAAGGGCGTGGATGGTTTGGACTATCCACGGACGTGCACGGGAATGATCGTGACAACTAGAGGAAGGCTTGGGAAGGCCACAGATGTCCGTACGTGTCTTAGTGGCTTGACCCGTACGAACGTGGTGAGGGGCACATGGGCATGGCGAGGTTCAGATGTTCTTTGGGAAGACTCGGACAAGTTTGGGACGAGGTGGGCCGACATGGCACGAACCATGGGAGGTTGGGAAAGCCCTAGGGAGGAGCACGAATGATGCGAGGCTTGGGTACTCGTACGGATGTTCGTACTTGTCTTTGTGGCTTGACCCGTACGGACTTGGTGTGGGGTCTCCGGGGCTTGGCAAGTCTTGGACACTTATGGATGAAACGTGGAGGGTCTTTGATGACCTAGGATGGACCGAGGGAGAAGGGATCACGATCTAGGAATAGCAAGGGCATGGGTCACGTACGGATGTCTGTACGAGTCTTGGTGTGGATGACCTGTACGGACAAGGCTTAGTGTCTCCTCGATTTGGCGTAGCTTGGAAACCCTTGGAAGTTCTTAGAAGTCTTTAGAAGACGTGGGATCAACTTGGAACGGTTCGGGCCGTCCAAGAGAACGTGAGGGACGAGCTTGGATGGCTCGGGCCATCAAAGGACAAGTGTTAGACGATCTTGACTCGAGTATTTGAGGACGGGCCCGATTTAGTCCCTTAGTGAGCTTGGGACGTCAAGGTGTCTTACCTCGAGCATTTGACTCCAGGGGACTCGTTACATGACTTTGGGACGTCGGCACTTCAAGAGTCGTTTGTTGGGCGCCCGAGGCGCGCGATGGCTTCGAGGATCGTCGGGCGACGTCGATCGTTAACGACGGGTTGAGAGTTTGACTTTTGAAGACTTGAGAGCTGACTTCACAATCACGAGATGGTCTCGAGACCACAGACTTGAATGACGGGGCGCTCGGGTGCCACATATCGACTTGTTTCTTGTCGAAATACTTATAATTTTTCAAATAGAATCACATAGTAAGAGAAGATCCATCCATTTATGGCTGAAGAAGAAAAAAATGGATTGCATGACATGACTGACTCCAATTGTAATATACTTGATATGTTCCTAAATAAATGTCTTGTTTTTCATTAGGAAAATAATTATGCATGAATTATCACTAATGTCTTGATAATAAATTAATTAGTATTAGTTGTACTGTTTGTTAGAACTCATGTTTATAGAGACTGAAAAGTAAATATACAACACTAACAAAAAGTTTCTTAATTTTTCTCAAAATAGAAAAGTGTATTTATTTTGAAACGGATGGAGTATATGTCTTCCATCTTTCTATAACAACATTGAATTCTTTATCCCTTCTCCTCACCTACAAAACAAAACAAAACCCAGATTGCTATAAAGCTCGAAATACATGAATGAGAATGAGAATGAGAACAAGAACGAGATTGAGAATTTGCCCAACCAAATGAGAATTATTCACTACATGTTTCCATCATGAAATGTAATGACAAATCTAATGAGGGTACGTACATACTTAAAGAAAAGAAACATCTTTAGTCACAGCTCAACCATCTTAGTTTGATCCATATGCAGAGGAAAATTGCAAATGATCACCATAACGCAACACAACACCCTAAACTTCCCTAACGAAAATCCTTCACATCAATCATCATGGCATTGACATGCCGTATTAACATTTTAATACACCAGTTTTCTCCTAATATAAACTCAAGTCATATTCATGATAATTTTATAGTCCAAATTCTCATATTTCTTCCCCATCCAAAGAAAAAATCAACAAATATTCCAAATATTAACCATCAACAAAAGATTAAAGAACCCAAATTTTCAAAGCATCACAAAGAAATCAACCGAAAATCCAAATTTATACAGCATAAAAGAACATATCAATAAAAGAGTCGAACTTCAAGTTCAAATATTGGGTGTTATTTTCAAGTACATTTACAGATCTATCAACAAAAAACCAAAGCTTCACCTTTTCCAAGCTCATGAGTTAGAAAGTAATGTTTTGTAATAAGGTCAAAAAAAAAAAAGCTCATGAGTTAGAGAACATCAACAAAAACATCAAACCAGTAAAAACTTAACCTTTTGACTTCAACTGAAGATCAGCGGTGTGAGTTTCTGAAGCAACGACAATTATGAGTTGAGGTGAACAGCACGATAAGGTGGTTCTGAAATGACGAGGGTGGTTATGATGCTAGATGACCAGTGTGAAGCCAGTTCCGACTGCAGTAATGCTAGATCCAGCCAATGTTGGGCAAGATTTAACCACGAAAGGTCAGACTTGGTTGGACTTGAGATATCCAGCACAGTCTCTGATGATGGTAACCTCTAAATTCCAAAAGGGTTTGATGGTGAGTGGTGGTTTCGGCAGGGTCTTGTGGTGGTGATAGCAACTTAATAAACTGTGCAATGGTGGTTACGCAATAAGAGAGTACGGGAGATGGAGGTACTGAGTTTCTCGAGAAGAAGAAAGGGACAGAAGGATAGAAGAAGAGAGAGTTGGGTAAGTTTGAAATGTTAGACACAACCAGTCAAAAAATGTCCAAATGGATTTAGATTGGCTTTTTTGTCATTTCATGATATAGTTAACAGCATAGCTAACAGGATGGGTTTGGAAAAGATCATCATAGTTATGTGTCTCGAAAAAAGTTCAGATTTATCCTATGCAAAAAGGTAGAGTTCTAGGCATCCATAATTTCTCCTCTATGTAGCTATGATATGCTTACAAAAATGCAGACATGCTCCAATTAAAACCTTACAGATAATTTTATGTTAGTTATCCAGGATTCTGAATTTAGAGTAACAGAAAAGTTTACCTCAACTCGAGGGCTTGGTCCACGAAGCAACATGTCGCCGCTCTTCTCTGTCTGCAAGTTGAGAAAGATCTTTCTTTCAGAGAAAAATAAAACATCATAAATACATGGAATGGACAAGTAGATAATCTAAGAAATTTAACTGTGGAGATCGATATTGTTTTATTGTACTGCAAGGAGATTGAAGTGGAATGACAAAAGAACAATGTAATCAACTAACTTAATATATCCCACTCATCCAAAACAACAGAGAGCGCAGACATACCCGATGGGTTACCCAGTAGTGTCTCTCTCTCATCTCAATCACGAAATAAAATGTCGGAGAAGTCTTTCTTTCCAAAACGGTTTTTTGGCTCCTTCTTGCTCGGGATTCTTCATCTCCTAAAGTAACACTTTCTACTCCTCCAACCTGAACACAACAAAAGCAATGCATATGGATTTTAGCCCTACTTAGTGTATGAAGCTCATCTATTAACTAAAATCTTTTTAATGATATTTCTTTGTTATTTCAAACTTACATCCAATTGGTATTATTTCCAAATCAAACATTGAGGTTGCATAATATGTATGAAATGACTGCTTTCACTCTATCAACTCAAGGTTTTTTCTATCTTGCAGAGTGGAATTGCTAACATTAGAATCAAGCTTTCATTGAAAAGGCTACAATTTATTTCTAGCATATAATGGTCCTAATACAGGTAGATTTTCAAGGTACTTATATTTTCCTAATCACTCTGTGATTTTACAAGCTCATTTGGTAATTGATCAAGAATGTGAAGAAGAACTAGCAAAGTATATGCATATGTAGATACTAATAATGAAACAGAAGAAGAAACTACTCAGTCATTCAAAGTCCAACAAAGACTTAGAGATGGATAGATCATTTATGAAGCATTTTTTCATAATGCATGAAGTCTATAAAGTCTAGAAATCAAAGGTGCAGTAAGTCACTTATATAGTAACAGATAACAGTTTTCTATTCCCATGTATTTTCCAAAACTCCATACTTGCAGCAATTTACTTATTTTAACTATTCCAAACCTAAGCAGCTTGAGTCGAATTTCAAGCTACTGAAAACCATGCTTAGTTGTACGTTTAAGAAGTTAAATTATATGCTAGGTAGAAGATGTAATTTGGTTGAGAAAGATATCAGTATTCAGTAGAATTCACATTTAACTATTTAAGGCTGGTTATAAGGTTAGAACAAACCAGGTCAGAGAGAATAGGATTTTTTATTATATTGTCAAGCTGCTGTCCATGGGCAGTGCCAATAAGCATGACACCTCTCTCAGCAATTGAACGACAAGCAAGAGCTTCAGCTTCTGTGCCAATCTCATCAACAATGACAACCTCAGGCATATGATTCTCTACCGCCTCTATCATGACTCTGTGTTGCATGGATGGTTCTGGAACCTGCAATCTTCTCGCACCTCCTATTGCAGCATGTGGAATATCCCCATCCCCTCCTATTTCGTTGCTTGTATCAATTATAACCTAATTTGAACACTGTTAGAGTATTTAGAAGCAAGCTTCAAAGGAAAGACACAATTTTTTCATAAAATACATGTGAGAGAGAGAGAGAGAGAGATTCACATGCTTAACTCACCACTCTTTTATGTAATTCATCTGACAGGACACGGGCAATCTCTCGCATGACAGTAGTCTTGCCAACACCAGGCCTTCAAAGATGGAAAAAAGTTTCCATAAAAATACATTTGAATAAACCAAATGAAAATATATAAAAGGTGCCCGTATGAGTCACGAACACTGAAGGGGAAGCTACCTAACAACAGAAGGACAGAAACAACAGATTATTGATTATTGTCTAAGACCTGGCAACTAAATTGAACTAGGTTGAGTTCCATGCAAGACACAGAAAAATGATATTTTATGACGTTTTACTGGGCAACGAGCATCGTTTCTCTGAATAGGAAAATAAAGTTGATACAGTTTCATATTTTGCATAGTTACCTTCCAACAAACAATATGCTATTCCCGTAGTGAAGCAAATCACGAACCATGTCAATGTGACCACTAACTGCACGACCAACTCGGCATGTCAAACCAACTATATCTCCTTTCCTATTCCTGATTGCAGATATTCTGTGCAGGGTACCCTCAATGCCAGCTCGATTGTCCCCTCCGAATTCTCCGAGAGTATTTTGTGCATTTTCCAACTCATTCTTTGAAACCTGAAGTGTGAGTGATCAATAAATATAATTAGGGCAAATGGGATGCATAAAAGGGAAAATTAGTAAGTTGTGATTCAGAAGCAGAGACTAGAAAGAACATATCAACCTCTGTACTTCTCAAATACTGCCCACCAAGTTCACCTAGAAACCGTGCTTCTGGCAACCGACCCATATCCAATATAACCTATCGAAATTGAAATACCAATAAAACAACCATCATCCTTTGCCAAATGCAGCAATGACAGGAAAAGCCATACATAGTTGAGAAAAGTCACCTCTAAAAGTTGAGCTCTCCTGGGTTCATTGAGAAGATTGTCACGCAAATCAGAGGGGAGAATCTGTGAGAGAAAAGGAGAATACATTGAAACCAAATTCTTCAAGGAAAATACAAAATTAAATGGAAAGTACCTGCAAGAATGGTTGGAGATCGTCCTGGAAAAGCAAATGGTTATGGGGTGTATCTGTATCTGTATCTGATGGTTTACAAGAGATCATCATCACTCGACCATTCTGACATAAACCCCTTTTTTGGTGAAGACGATGAGTAATGGGATTGATGACTGAGCATGATGATAACATGCCCATCATCTCCTCCTTCGCTCCTTTATCTCTTTTCTTTCACCTCAATATTGAGTGTTAATTTCAGGTAGGACTAGGAACCCAATCCAAATATCCAATACTGTTTGAAACTATTCCTAAGATATAGTTTAAATTAAACATGGTCGTTCCATTCCCAATTATTCTACCAATAAAAAAATAAGGGTTATTTATTTTCAGATCCCCTGTACTGCTTTTTTTTTCTATGTTACCCCATGTTCTCGCACTTTAGTCGTTTCGAACTCTGCACTGTATTATTTTATTAATTTATCCCAAATGACCTGTTGTAGCCGGTAACCGCATGCCATGTCACCAAAGTTGTCATGTCATTGCTCCACGTGAC
>JAYMTH010003312.1:0-11095 GCA_036897465.1 Pelargonium australe | reverse complement strand
TTTCACTATATAAACTCAAGAAGTGAAGGAAAGTAATGGGAGAGAGAGAAAAGTATTTGTAAATGAAGAGATGGGATATGAGCTAAGGAGAAAGGTCAGCAACATATATGGGTTAAAGAAATAAAATTGATCAGTGAATGTGTTAAAATGACATTCCAAAAGTACCCTTGTCTTCCAGCTCAAATTAGTAGCATGTTCCATGTTCCACTTTTACTTTTTGGTAATTAAATTATGACCCAAAATCCATACATATGCTCAATTATATGCTAGCTAGAGATATATATTCCGGTCAGCTAAATTTCTCATTATTTATTTATTTATTGTTATTATTATTTCAGTGAAAAATTGTCCAATTGTTCAAGATGTTTGTTGGTAATTCATATAAAAGGAGGCAAATTAAGAACCAAACAACAATATCATATGGTACCCTAAATTAAGAATAGTGAAATCTGAAATATTTGGATTCCGGCCAGTTAAGTATATTTCACATAGAAACTATGAGTTTAGGTAAGAGTAGGTTTTGTTAAGGAGTTTGGACCAACCTAATATTTGAGTTGAAGAGTACATCTCACTTTAACCAGCAATAGGACTGACTGGGCTGATAACCGTCCATGTCCGTACTGTATCCATCCCTCAGATCAGTAACACCTCATCTTGACTGCCATCACTCCATAGCCATATAGCCATAGCTGCTCCAAACCTTGTCTGCAAGGAGGTCAAACAACATTTAAAGACTATAGTAGTTTGGGGTTGTAACTTGCTCATCACTCTATTTTGCTGATACTAGTTACCTCTACAAAATAAATTCAACTAATTTGAAATTTGTTTTCTACTTATAGGATACGTATATACTTATGATTAAAACAAAAATAAGGTATTTAACTCACGAAATTGATATTAAATGACAACTTGCACGCATTCTATTTACTCTATGGACGCAAAAGAGGAGATATATGCATGCCATCCGCAAAGAAACTTCTCAGACCATTGAACAAATCAAGACATAAATCACACAAACTTACTCTACAAATAAGAACATCGTACTCTCAGCTCAAACTATCCCAATAATTTATTTGGATAAGTGAATGCATGCATACGAAAAAGCTTATCTATGCATTGCGCAGATAATGAGGATAGGAATGTCGCATGGTCACTAAATCACAACTCCAACGATTCTATGAAGGCAACATACATTGATGCACCCTTTACTAGCTATTCAGCACCAAAGTTGTCTATCCATCTCAACCAGGTAAGGACACAATGAACAATTCCTATACATTGCCAATGACAAAAAAACGACGGAACCTAATAAAATTACCTATTCTGAACTTGACCGACTCCCTTCCAAAGAAGGATCTTCAGTAAACTTGAATCAGGACGAAATCAACGAGACTGTACTACCCTTGCAGTTGACGGCCTAAGGATTTGTGTGGTCGAACAAGCAAGGGCATTAGTGTCTTTGCATCTTTTTTTTTTTTTTTCATCTCATTTAATCCATGTCCTCTGCCTTCTCTCTGTATTAATGTGGCTGCATAAATCAATGGTCCCAATTCAAAAGTTAAAATCAATGAATGATAGCTATTCAAACCAGTTAAAAAGTGAAAGTGTTGTGCAAAACTTTGCTTACAGTCCAACTCAAATCATGTATTAAGCTAATCATAGCCTTTAAAAAGATGCAGCAACTATTAGTAATAACACATGATAGAGTTCTCTAGCTAGCATCAGTCAAATTGGATAATAACTTCTAATTATTACAGCTCTATTATTTTCATGAAACCATTATGCTACTAAGCAAATGCCATAAATTTTCCCAAATTCAACCGAGATTTAAGATAGTGGGGGCTTGACTCACCAGTTGATGAAATCCAAAACTTACCCTGCCAAAAAAGGTTGACACTTTATGGCGGTGATTGTGACCTAGGCCACTTCCAATGAAGAACCCTAAGGGCAATACCGTAAATTGAAGGTGGCATGAGAAATTTATTGAGGTGGGTGCTCTAAGGGTTGTGTAGGGGTATCTTGATTGATTTAGTGTGATTAAAAAGACAAAAAGATGGACCCATAGAAGAAAGGCTAAAATGGAAAACTTAAATATGTGTCTGTGTGGACTATGGAGTGCAAAGCAGAGGACTCATGGATCCAAGATTCATATTGGCTGGAAAGGACAATGGGGACACCACCTTAAATTATCTTTGATCAGTGCCAACTCCAGCCATGTATATGGTCCAACATGGCCTTAATTACCCTATTAAATGAATACACATCATACCTGTCAAGCATCTACTCGTCCACGTGGTTAATTTCTCCACAAGTTTTATATGAACAACATCACAGAATACACAGAAACATGTAAATTCTTTAAACAACATATCAATGATGCCAAAGTAGATCCTCAAGTCCCTAATCTATATGCATCTCACTATTATCTTCCCGAAAAGAAATCATGAGCCATTGCTGCATATCCTGAGTTAGCTAACCATTTTTCTAGAATGGGAATGAAAAGCGAATGAGAGATTGGTCTGAATACATCGTAAAGAAGAATATACCAGTGTGCTAAAGATACCAGCTTCCCAATACACTAAGACATCTTGGCAAGGACACTAACTAGTAGAGTCTATTAAAGTGGAAGATAAGATACAACTTAGGTAGGTTATTGACAGTGTCCTACTTTGCATGATCGTATGGTTGAGAGCTTGAAGACGGGATCATATGATCGGTATGATTACTAATTGCTCCAATAGTAGAACCAGTTAATAGAAAACATGTCGTTATCTGAATTCTACACACAAATTAGTTTTTGACATTGTGACCTCCGAAGGTTCAGTGTCCAGCTTAACCCAAGGAAATAGAAGCCTTGTTTACATTCACAGACAAGGTAATTGTGATGTGGATACCATCTTTATTGAAGTTTCATTTAGCAGACATTTAATTAGAATCTGAAAATGATGTTACACCAATGTAAATCATCACGAGGTCCCTTTCCTATAAAAACATTTCCATCCTGGATGCAGTGTTATAACATCTTCCTTTCCACCGTAGTAGCCATGTGCCTGTCAAAAGTGAAGAGTTCTTCTTGAATGCAGCTATGCAAGGTGTTCTCTTCAGACTGGACACAAGAGAGTTACTGAAGAAGAGGGCTCACTCTACTAATTTATAACCTATCAAATAATTTTATCCTATAACAGAACACGTAAGATCATTTCAACTCCTTCAAACTTCAAAGGACATAGCCTAGCCCATATTCTGGAACCACCCTACTCATTTATCAGTTGACTGCTTGTTCCTAGTTTCAACACAATGATGTTGTTCAATGAATTTAATATCATATTGTAAAGGTTCTCAGTTCTCGCCGTGAAAAACGTTTGGGGATAAACTAAGTGTACCTGTAACTCTAAGTTTACTGAAAAGTTCTCATCTAATTGTGAACAAAAAAAACTAGCGGGAGGTAAATGACTCGTTAATTTCACAAAACATAAGCCAATCTAATGTCATTACAGAGCATGTTAATTCTCATCATTGCATTCATACGGTCCTTGTTCACTTTCCTCCAAAGCAGATGTGAACTTGAGTACTATTATCTAACTTAGCATATTAACATAAATGCAACTAAACTTAAGGCATTTTATGGCTGCATATATGTTCAATCTCCTGTTACTATTAACCGAAAAAGAAAAAAATGGCTACAACCCGGTCTTCCCAAAATAGTTAGTTGAGTCGGTATCCTCAAGGCCATTAGTTATTCTTAAATCTAGGTCCCAATGTCCCGTACATAATTTAACATATTCAATATGGCACCGAACCTTCTCTTAATACTCTCTCTGTCTAGTGTCCATACTTGAGTAAATCAATAATAATCCACAGATTCCATCTCCAAATGCTGTTCCTAACACACGGGCTTCTTCAATGGGCAACACTGTCAATATGTCGGAACAAGATCCCAATACTGCGTATTGACATATGAACATCACAACAATAAACTCCATTACCTACAAAATACAACATCCATGAATCTTACTCTGATAGCAGTAATGAGGCCTGCACTTTTGATGCTTGGACGTTGCATATAAAGAAGCATAACGAGTTAGTCAGAATCGGACAGGACTAACATGAATTCTGCAAAGCACACATCAAGTGGGGTCAAGCCAAAATCAGAATTGCTCACTGTAAATCAAAATGTAATTACAAAAAAATTCAAAAAGCAATAAAATGCTTTCAAGTTTCACCGAACACCTTAATGGCCAATAACTTAATATAGAAAACGATAATACCAAGTAGTGTAGAGCAGTTGCATTTAGTGCCGTTGAATTAGAGCCCTCCACTTCCAATTAGCTCCCACTCCACACCACTTCTTTGCACTGCACCAATTAATTTCATGCCGATTTTAAGAACATCTTTTTACAACTTCCATGAATTTGTTTCTTCTTTTCATATTTGGATCCAAATACGAAGAAATTGATAAATAAAAAAATTCCAACAAACACCAATCAGATAAAGGGTTAGGCTAGCAATTTCTTCCAGAAACACACATTTCAAAACTTTTAGGTGAACTGAACATACAAATTGTTGCAGATAAAAAATAACAGCTCCATGTTAGAAATAAAATACAAAAAATCATTAAACAAGAGAATATTTGTCAAATTAGACTGATAATTTCTGCTTCTCACTAACTGTATTGCCGAACATTTGTATTTATGTTTTTTATAGTTCAGATGATAATTAGGGTTCGAGGATCACCTGTGGAGACGAAAAAATCTGATAGATCTTCTTGAAATTGATACCAAAATGCTATAAATTACAATTTAAAAACTAGACCCATAGTTCTTAAAATATAATATAGAAAAAATAGAAGTTTGTATTTGGCGCTCGAAGCATGCATTATATCCCTGTTTGTTGTTGAAGAAGATCGTGACTGATGGGTTATGGCTTATGGGCTGAAAGTTATGGGCCTGTCATCCATTTGATAGGCTTTGGGCCTAACAACTCAGAACATAATATATTGAAAGAGGTATTGGGCTCATCTCTACTTTCACCCATCCATTTATCTCCTTAATTACTTTGAAATAAAATAATTTAGTTCTACGAGCTCAAAAAAAAAAATAATAATAATAATTTAGTTCTACATATGAAAAGTATATTTAAAACATGTTTTTTAAAAAAGTATATTTAAAACAAATTTTATCATAGAAGACTAAAGACTTAAAAAATAATAAGTTATGAACTTTTTTTTTTCTTTTTTTTTAAACTTGAACTTAATTTTGAATCTAATCATAGTTTATAAGAGACACAATTAGAATGATATTTTAATTATATTTGTTAAAATTATTTATATACTACATATAACTCTTTTATTTATCAAGAAATGTTGGGTCAAGTGTTAAAATACTTTAGATTCCCTTTGAGATATCAATTGTCATTGGAGCAGTTGGCCGGCATAAGGTATTCACAACCATTCACAATCAATATTATTCACCAACTATCATTAGAACAATTGACATAAAGTTTTTCCTCTCTCAGATGTTCATGTGTTCAGGAGAATCAATGGTCTTAAACCACTTGACTCAATGATTGTGTATTTGTTTAATTTTGTATCACTAGATTTGTCCGCGTGTTACTTATGTTTTTTATCCACCGTTGTTTTATTAATTTCTACCTTCCCATTAATGATTGCGTTGGTTCTATCATAAATTTCTACATAACATAGAATCCTAAGTTCAAAGGTGATGGTTGAAAAATAAGTTTCAGTTCTAGAAGCATGCCAAAAATCTTACCACTTGTGTCAACTATCAATAAGTAGATGACAAGTTCACAACCACTCACTCAACAGAAATAACTAACGTGGTAGCTAGACTTTTCTTTTTCTTTTCTAATTTACTCTATAGATACTCAATAATCCTCCAATTTTTTCATAATCCTTTTAACAAGATTCAAACTTGCAATTCAACCCAGCTAAATGGTGTGTTGTAGCATATATAAGTTGTTGTATTGTATATGAAATTATTTGTTTGTTTGTGAACTTTATTATAAAATAGGAATGCAATTGTTTTTTGCCCTAATATAATATTAATGAAGAAACCAGAAAGAATTTAAAATTTATAAAGGAAATGTTGTGTTGTTGGGTTTCTTTCATTCCTTAATTGCATGGTAACAAATGAAGCTATTTAATTTGTTGTCTTCCTCTGGCAGTTTCATGTTTCGCTGTCATCGACAAATCTGCATTGTTCTCTTCTGTCTCCAAACCACATTCTCAGTTTCTAGCAAACATTTATACCATTTTCCTGGTTAATATCGTTGTCACTGTTCATCTCATACCCATAATACATGATGCACTACAATCCAATTTCATTACCTCAACCCAGAGAATATTTTGTTTACCATTTGTACCCATTAAACAGAAAAAAGATGGAGATGATGATGTGTAGGAATAAAAAGAAAGGTTTATTTGATTTTGTGTGTTGTTTTTGACGAATTGAAGTCCATGGCCATACCTTCACGGTGCAGTCGTCATCTGCAGCCAAAAATAGGAGAATTTTCAATCTAATTTGTGTCATCTTGGTGTGTGGGTTTCTGCTTCTTGTGAAGATCAAATTAAGTAGCTAGCTAGCTAGGGTTTCACATTTTCTGATTCAAGAATATTGTATTAATCCAAGTCCTAATTTCTGGCAAAAGGGGCTACCAATTAGTTGCCTATCAAACATGAATTAACCATCCATATATACATACCTTTCTGACCTCACTCTCTTAATTATTTGGCTGCTTTGTGATTTCCAGTTCATCATCATCCAATATATATACATATATTTCAAGTGTTTACGTACTTTGGTTAAAATGCTCGAGCATTTATCTATTTATTTAACATTTACTGATATATTTTAAAAGAGAGAGAGAGAGAGAGGGTTTGATGCATGAACCTTGGAAGCAAAAATGGCAAAGACAATGGTAAGATGGGTGGTGCATTTGGTTGGAGAATTTAGCAAACCCAGTATAGAATCCAAAATATTACTTCAAAGAGGAACAGAAAATAGACCCACTATCTATGTATCTATGTTTGTTTTCTGGATGGAGCAAGTTTTGGGGTCCTTGTATTGTATTGTATTGGTAGGTAACAATGGACTTTGTTTCTAAGTGGTTAAGCCCACTGCCAAACCTTATCTCCAATCACCATTCTACATCTAAATCCATTCATGCCAATTCTATTCACCACGTAAATTAAGTTACCATTTTTTCTAACGAGATGCATGCATGTTCCAGCGCATTTAATAGTGATATAATTAAACATGTCTAAATTAAGAAGTGCTCGGCTGAGTTCAAGTCACTGAGATTGTGACACCTTATTACAAAAAATACAGATCTACCAGGTGGGTTCCTAGTAATTTGTTCCGTAAGCATTTTGGCCTAACCTAGCTCCTTTAGGTTGGTTCTCAGAGTGAGCTGTTGCAGAGTTCATGTGAAACAAAAGGAGAGAATTGAAAAATTATGTCTCAATTGTTGCCCATAGTTTTGTTGTATTAAAGTTGACCGATATGAAAACTTGGATGTACCCAATCATATGCTCAACCGAGCAGCAATTGGCATCCACCATCTGCGCACACAGAAACAAAGAGTGATAAAAGAGAAATTGATCACCTCCAACCTTCTTTTTGCTCTTCCATCACTGAGAATTGCACTTGGACCTTCAAAATTTACCTGAAGATCACTTCCATAAAAATCTCTGGTTCCCCACTATACGTGAACAAATTAGAGAAACAAACAATATATGCGTGTTCTTTCATAAGAATTGATCCAAAAGACGCGGAATTTTTAAATTTTTTCAGAAACGACGTGACATTTTCTTGTTATATTGGGTTAATCTATTTTGTTTATACCATATGAATTTCAACATCAATCGTAGTAGAACTCTCACGTAGAGTATACACGAACATCTTATATGTGAAATTTAAATTATTGGTTCAAATCTCTATAGGCTCTAGTTGAAATTTCTCAAATAGCCCATAGTGCTACAAGCCCTATTGTATGATATATATATCACCCTTGAGTTTACTATTGAAATTTGAATTGCCTATAATCTTAGGAGAAGGTTGAGCTGCTTACTTGACTCGCACGCAATTCATCCATAAAATGTTAGGGGTCTTCAAAATTTGAAGAAGTAACTAGTCATGTTTTTTTTTTTTATAAGCAAGCAGTAACTAGTCATGTTAATTAATGAACAAATAAATGAGCCATGGACCTCGTATTTTGGGGCTAGAATGACCCTATCTAATTTTATCTCCAGAGATTGCTTTCTTCAACTCTAGTGTCTTGGGTAATGCTCTCTAAACGTCTTGTTCCTTAGAATTTTTGCTTAATTTTTTGTATAGAAAAACAGTACATTGATTAGAACCCTACAAAAAACGAGCCAAAAGGCGCCCAAAAAAGAAAGTACAAGTGTTGAATTACAAAGTAAACGAGAGCGGACTCGAACACCAAAAGTTTGAAAGAAGAGCTGGCAAGGGAGGACCAACCCAAAACCAAGCGAAGTTGCTAGCATGGGAAGCTCCAAAACAAAAACTGGATTTTTGTCTTGGCATGCACTACAAGACAAAATACAATTTCAAAAGGCTTTAAAGGAAAAAAGAAAGAAAAAAACTACTGTTTCTCATTGTCATCAACTAGTAATAAACATTTCGTGCAAGCCTTTGCCATATTCAAGATTTTAATCGTGCGTAATTGGTCTCAACAAACATGTGATTTACTTCAAAAAAAATTATATTTATCAGTTCTATAGCATCACCTGAAATTGCTGGTTTTATTGATTGGCCATCACAAAGCAAAAAGAATAATTGGCTCGATAACGGCTGTTTTGTTTTTCATGCTTATATATGTCTTTATCCAATGTACAGTATTAATTGTATGAATATCTGCTGATTTAAATGATATTTATGTATTTAATTATTATTATTATCATAAATCGCTTTACTTTTATTAATGTCAATTGTCGGTTTGTAACATTTATATTCAAAGTATTCCCTCGCGTGTGATAAGAAAATTTACTCCATTTTCAAAACAAAAAATTTTAATTTTCAAAACAATTAAATTCGTAGTTCATCTTTCATTGTTTTGATTATAGGATGGTGATTTTGATTTTTGTTAAAACCATTAGCTTCCGCGTTTTTGTCATTTATTCTTAATCACCTATTAACTCTTGGTTGGTGGCCTAATTAATCTACAAACCAAGGCAAAATAAAAGTCTCATATCACTAACTAATCCATCAAACAACAACCGTTATTAGTTCATCACCACCTAATTTAATCCTCACATTATGATATTTTCTGGGGACCAATCACAATTAAGTACTAATTAATAAATATAATTAGAACATGAAAATTCAGCAAATTAATTAGAATATTCATTAACCTTTCACAAATATTATGTACACAAATAAGCAATACATGCATTTTTTTTTTCTTTACTCAGTGTAATTTAAATTAATTATTTTGGACGCAGAGTGTATATGATATGATATGATATGCACACACAAACCATTTGGTAATTAATATCATAAACTGCTTCATCAATATGTTAATTTTTTTTTTTTTTCTTTTTTGCGACTTCAATAATTCCAGAGACAATCAAGATCTACTGGTCCAGCTGAAGTTGACGGCTCGTCTTGTTCCTCAAAGCTCCTCTTCACCATCTCGTGGTTCGATACAGCCGAGGACATGTCCGTACTGAGAGCTCCTGTGTCCTGCGAGAACTCTTCCTTGGAGCTCCTCATCATTTTTTGTCCGTTGATCATGTTGTTGTTGTTGTCGTACAACATCCTCAGTATGGATTGCTCCTGCATCAAGATCGATTCCGGGTAGTGCAGATTGGGAGCGTAGACGGTGCTGTGAACGGAGGTGGGCAGCGGTCGCGACATGAGCAGCGACGACGACGACGACATGTTGATGGTTTCTTGGGTGGATTTCTCGTCGGAGAAGCAGGTCACGTGAGACGCCTCTCCGACGCCGCTGTAAGGCGAAGAGTCCATTAACGGAGGCAGCGCCGACGCCGAGTTTCCGTAGGAGCTCAGGCGGACCAGCCCCGATATGTGGGTCTTCTTCCCGCCGGAGGTCTTTTGGAAAACTCTGCAAATCACCCATTCGTTCTGAGGACAAAGAAAGCAGAGTCAAGATCCATCCAAGAACTGAAAACAAGTATCAAGAAACAGGGGAAAAACAGAGGAGTCCAAGAAGAGGCCACCTTTGCTGTTTTTGGGAGGTTGTACATGGAATATTTGCCTTCCAATCTGTACTCATGCATCACCCAATTGGTCTTTTCTCCTTTTGGAGCCCTCCCTTTGTAGAAAACCAGAGTTTTCTTCATCCCAACAAGCGTTTTGGCTCTGTAAATCTCCTTGTCTTTTCCGGTAGCCTTCCAGTATCCGGCGTCGGTGGCCCGGTTGGTCCTCAGGCCAGTTGGGTATTTTCTGTCCCTCACGCAGAAGAAGTACCATTCCTTTTCACCCATTTTAGCTTTCCCTTCAAAATGATCCAAACAAGTCCTGACTAATTAGCTAATTAACCAAAATTAAAGAGGAACAAAAAACAGAGGACTAATCAATCACACACTTACATGGCAAATCCCAAGGCTCGCACTTGTTGAGATCAACCTCTCCGATCGCTCTTGCGTAGAAGGAGCTATCAAGAACCTTCTGGGAGAGGTAGGGAGTTATGAGCTCTTCGTCTGTGGGATGGAATCGAAACCCAGGAGGCAATTCCATCTTCTCATCCTCTCTGTTACTAATGCTTGAAATGTTTTCCATGGCTTCAATTCCTCTCCAAATCTCCAAATCCAAACATTCCAAATACTAATTCAAGAAGCAGAGGAGGCTTGGGGATATAGGAGAAGAGAAGAGAAAGCAAGAAGGTTAATTCTCTTTTTCTTTTCGTGGATGGATTGTGAACTAACTTGTAGATATAAAGATGGTGAAACAGAGGATATGAAGTTAAAGAATAATAATTATAGAAGAAAAAAAAAAGGGGGGGTTTTGTAACAGAAAAAGATTGGAGATTTTGTTAAGAACAAAAGAAGTGGGGGCTGAGGAACAGAGCCCCTTAAATACTGGTTTTTGGAGAA
>JAYMTH010003311.1:0-11096 GCA_036897465.1 Pelargonium australe | reverse complement strand
AATAGACTGGGTTTCAATTTGGGTAGACGCCCAATTACATATGCTATCATGTAAAAAATTTGGAGATCTCTATAGAAAGTTGGGCTAAATTTGTACATGATAATTCGGGTTGTGGGCTTAAGCATATTGGAAAAAAAGACAGCCAGAAGTTAGTCAATGAGATTAGGTATACTATAGAAAATTTACTAGAATTCTAAGGGAGGTCGCACAATGAATATATCGCACACATTTTTTACTGGGCAACATTATAATAATTATAACGTGTTTGTAACCTAATGAAAATAATACATCAACAAAAAGTTGTAAAATACAAATGCGTAAATTTTTTGACTCGTGACACGTCCCAAATTGTGAAATTTGAAAAGAGATGACCATCTAACTAGAATCCAACGGAGACTCGGCGTCTCCGATTGGTGCATGGAGTTGGGAAATGGGGCGGAGACGGAGAACACAAAACCATCCCAAACCCGCACGTTGCCATCTGTTTAAGACTTACTAAAAATAGCTGGATATTGATTTTACATTTTTAGAAAAGCTTGATCCGACCCATTTTGATCCACGACCCGCATGGTCTGGTATGGCTGAAAATGAAATAGCCCAAAGTCCCAAACCGCAGCTGATTCGAATCGCAACCACTCCAAATCATGAACTTGCTTGCTCTGGTTCACTGTGCTCTCGCGCGCAGTTCCGTGAGAAGGCGATTGTGGCGTTGCGAGGTTTTGAGAGCTCGATTCACTTCGCTGATCTCAGTTGCATCTAGGTACGCTCGATTCATCCATAAATTATCTCCCATTCTCTTCTTCGCTGCTATTAATTTCCTGTTTTGGTTCAGAAATGTTGGAGAATCTGCTGTTGCTTAGCTTGTTAAGCTCGTTTTCTGGTCATATTGTTGTTTCTTAGATCTGTTCTGCTTGATTCGGACTCTGCTTTTGATTTTTGTGTTATAACTGTTTTAGTTCATTCGATCGCAGTGTTCGTGCTCTTTGATCTTCAGTCTGAATTTAGCTTTGTTGCTTCAGGAATGTTTCGTAGCTTGTTAATCTCGTTCTCTGTTCATATTGTTGTTTCTTAGATCTGTTCAGCTCGATGCTTTTAATCTTTTGTGTTATATTTGAACTGTTTTAGTTCCGTCAATCGCTGTGTTCTTGCTCTTTTATCTTCAATTGTTGATCTATCTCTGTGTGTGTCTATTTATTATATATGTGTGTGTCATTATGCCTTATTTCATTGTTAGTGCTTTCACTGCTTATTTAGGGATGAATTGTTTGTTGATATTTGTCTGGTCTAATTAATTTCATTGCATTCATTCATAACAACATGTTGCTTATTAAGAAGATTTGTAATTAATTCATGTTATTATAATCCGAAAACCACAATTAATTTTTAGTAAATAACTACTAAGTTGTAAATCTACTAATTAAGGATGGAAATCAAAGAGAGCGCACTAGAATTGGATAATATTGCCAGGATCTATATCGTAAATAGAAGAGTTGTCTTCACGCAGGGGTTGAATGATACAAGAAATTTCAAATTTATTAAAGCAATTCATGACAATAAGAGATGATAGAATCGCAAGATGAGTAATAAGAGGTATCAGCGAGTTTTCTGAAGGGTAGCTAACGAGGCCTTCTATACGTAGAGATCCATATTAGAAAATCTCGGTGTGGGAATGGCAATCAATGGCTTCATTTTCTTGATAACAATTCCGAATTTATCAGTAAGATCGAGAACCTCTCCCTCAGGCAATTTCCACTCAAATGAGTGCAAGAAAGAAGCTAACATGGTCATTAACATCCTCTCCGCTAATGCCAATCCTGCACAACCTCTCCTTCCTGATCCGAACGGAAGATACTCAAAATTATTTCCCGCATAATCAACCTTGCAAGCATCGTTCAAAAACCTTTCTGGCCTGAACTCTAAGGGATTGTCCCATATCAGAGGGTCTCTGTGGATTGCCCAAATGTTCAAGTACACGTTAGTGCCCTTAGGTACGGTGTAGCCACCGACAATGCTTGATTGGCTTGGACAACGAGGCACCAAGAGAGGCAGTGCTGGGTGCAAACGGAAGGTCTCTTTAACCACCGCATCCAAATAGACAAGTTTAGGCAAATGAGACTCTTCCACTACATTGTTCAAGCCCACAACGTCTGTTAACTCTTGTTGAACTTTCTTCATCATTTCCGGATGCTTCATCAGCTCCGCCATCACCCATTCTGACATGGTAGATGTTGTGTCCGTTCCGCCTATCAGAATATTCTGTTAACATTGAGATTGATTCAGTTCTAGGCATGTTCTATTATTCAATAAAAGTACCGTTTGCTTATAATAAAAAATTATACTAAGAGTTGAATGTTTCGGTTCTCTTGGATTTACATTATTTTAAGTCAGCTTGTGAACTTGTTCTTTCAATAAGTTTATGGACTACATAAAATTGCAATTTACCTCCAAATATAATTAGATTTTAATAACAAAAATTTACTCATTCTTAATTTCAGCTGCACAATCTTAGAAAGGCCAAATCATAAATTACTTCAGTGTAGAAATTAAGTCACTAGGAAAACAAGTCTAAGAGCCGACATGAAAATTATGTAGTCGAGAGTACCAAATTATATAACCCTTCAAACAAATTGTGTGTAAAAATGTACTCGTATGTCTTGAGTGATTGTTGTTTTTAGTCAAATTTGTCTCAAAATGTGTGTTTTTTTATTTTTATTTCTTGGAAAATGATTATGCACAAATTTTCATTAACATCCCTTAGATAAGTTGATTAGAATCGTTTTAAGTTTGTTACACAAAATGCGCATGGGAGTTTAGAAGAAAAGTATGAAACTCTTGGTGGGACAGATTGAGTACATACCAGCAGTAGGCCCTTGAGTTCGGTTGTCGTAATAGATTGTTCACTATCTTCATGCTCCCTGAGTTCCAACAAAATCTGTAAAAAGTCTTTCTTCGTACTCTTGTCGTCCACTCTATCCCCTAAACTCATCCGTTGTTCTATGATTGAATCAAACATTTGCTCACAACTACGCTGCACTTTCTTTGCTTGCTTCTTAATTCCTTGCAAATCAAACATCGCAAGAGCCGGAAGAAGATCTGAAATATTCTGCTTCCCTAAAATAACCATAAGCTCTCCCACCACTTCCCGAATCTCACCTGGATCAATACTCCTCTTCTTGCCCCTTCCACCAACGAGCATATTGATGACCGCACTAACAACCGTCACAAACATTACTTCTCCAATATCTACCCGCGAACCAGCTTTCTCGCTCACCTTCCGCAGCGCCTTGTGAACCTCTTGCCTCCGCAAGCCATAGCATGCATCAAGATTCGCGTTGCTCAGCATCTCCCGGACAAATATTTTTCGCATCTTGCGCCAATACGGCCCGTTGTTTGAGAATGCAATATCTTTTCCACCATACGTAGTGACCAATGCGGAAATGGGCGGGTCACGGTTGGCGAAAACCGAATCTTGGTTACGGACCACTTCTTTTACTAGTGACGGCGAGCTGATGACCACACACAGCTTGGTGCCGAGCCAGAGCTTGTAGATTGGACCATAGGTTGTGGCCAGTTCGGTGAACTTCCAATGGAGATGGGTATCGAGAAATGGGAGGTAGCCTAGTAATGGCAGACCGCGAGGACCTGGAGGTAATGGAGGGTTTGTGTTTCTTGATCTCTTGAAGATCCACAAGAACAATATTGAGGCAGCTAGTATTGTAGCGAAAAGAGTGAGGAGATTTTGGTCTTTTTGGCTGGTGGGTTGTGGCCACCATGACCAGAGGCCTAGAGTTGAATCGTTCAACATTGTTACGGTTGAAGAAAGAATAAAGAAGTGAGGTGCTTCAATATATCTTAAGGGAATATATAATGAGTGCATGGAGTCTTAAAATTGATTGTATATGGCAGGAAACTCTGCATCCACAAATTCACTAGAACGAATGTGGAACAAAATATATCTTATTAGTTTGTTTTACTCTAGTGTGGTTGATTTTTTTTTTTCTTCTTCTTATTTTATTTTATTTTATATTTCTCATGTAATACAAGGAAAATATCTGAAGATTATTTGTGGTTGTGCAATTGAAGTTGGGAATAAAAATAAGAAAAACCAAATGTGCGGAAAAGTCAATGAGATGAGAGTTATGGACCAAACATTTTCTGTAATTCTTTCATGAGAAAATACAAAATGTTAATAGGACCATTACTAACTTTTTGGAAATACTGTAATGTGACATTTCAATTACAGAATGTGTAGAGGACCGGTGCGATCTTTGGAGATACTGTAATGTGACACTTTTATTAACTGGTGTAGATATTTTTACGCAATGTATGGTTAGCACCTGCATCCCCAATTCATGTTGGATAGTTACATTCGGCCAATTAATGATTCATTCAAATAAAGTAAACTTTACCATGCTATTTAGACATATTTGAATAATTGTATTGAAGCAGTATCTTTTAATTAATTGACCGAGTTTAAATTAACTCACTCCTTGATCTAAAAACAATTTAGAGAGTGAAATTCAATAAAATATCATTTGGCTGAAATATTTTTATCCAATTAAAATGACCACTTCATTAAAAAAAAAATTTATAAAAAGGGATGCATTGTCAAGTTCAATCTTAACTACAATGTGGATGTATGATGTTTAATGCTATTATTTAATTTAGATTTCATTCCGTAATTCTTGAGGTTTGAACTCATCTACAACAACCTCTGTAATTTTTGTCTAGGCGAGCATTGAAAATTGATATCAACAAACATTGAAATGACGATCTGTATTATATATGAACTTGCTTCTTGTTCACAATATTGTTAAGAGTTCTCTAAATTTGAATTGCAGCCTCTCCTCCTGTTTATGAACTTAATTCTGGTTCACGGTGTTCTTGCGGTTTCCGAGAGAAGGCGATTAAGGCGTAGACGGTTTTGCGAGGGGTTGAAAGCTCGATTCACTTCACTGTTTGCAGTTGCATCCAGGTACCCTCGATTAATCCATAAATTCTCCAAGTCTCTTCTTCACTGCTATTAATTTCCTGTTTTGGTTCAGAAATCTTGGAAAATCTGGTGTTGCTTTGCTTGTTAATTTTTATCTCTGTTAATGTTGTTGTTTCTTAGATCTGTTCTGCTTGATTCAAATCTGCTTTTGATCTGTTGTGCTCTGTTTAAGCAGTTCTATATCTGCATATATTGTTTTTGTTCAAAACGTTTTTTTGTTCCTTCGATTGTCTTTTGCGTTCTCGCTTTTTAATCTGGATTTGGCTTTATTGTATATATATATATATCTGTTGTGTTTATTTGAACTGTTTTGAATCTATATATAGTTCCTTCGCTTGCTGTGTTCTTGGCTTCTGTTCTTTGATTTTCAATCTGGCTTTGGCATTGTTGTGATCTAATTGTCTATGGATTTGTGTATACATGTGTGTGTATGTCATGGTTCCTCGTTCATTGTTAGTGCTTTCTCTGCTTATTTAGGGATGAATAGTTTGTTGCTGTTTGGTCTAATTAATTTCATTGGGATTGATTCATACAAAAATATTGCTTACTGTGAAAATTTGTAATCGTTTTTTTTTTTTTTTTTAATTTTCAAAACAAACAATCCGAAACTGCAATTATTTCTTTGTACATAATTAGTAACCTGTAAATCTAATAATTAAGCATTAGCACACTAGAATTGGCCAGAATCTATACGGCTGTACTGCCAATACAAGAGTTGTCTTCGATCAGTGCTCGAGTGATACAAGAAAAGAAGTTTCAAATTTATTAGGACAATTAAGGACAATCAGAGACGATAAAATCGAAAGAACAGTAATAAAAGGTATCAAAGAGTTTTCTGAATGGTACGTAGCGAGGACTTTCATATGTAAAGTTCCACATTAGAAAACCTTGGCGTGGGAATGGCGACCAATGGCTTCATTTTCTTGATAACAATTCCGAATTTATCAGTAAGATCGAGATCCTCCCCCTCAGGCACTTTCCACTCGAACGAGTGCAAGAAAGAAGCTAACAAGAAGAGCAGCATCTTCTCTGCTAATGGTATTCCTGCACAAATTCTCCTTCCGGATCCAAACGGGAAATACATGAAACTATTTCCCGAATAATCAAACTTACCAGAATTGTCCAAGAACCTTTCTGGCTTAAACTCCAAGGGATTGTCCCAAATCAGAGGGTCTATGTGGATGTTCCAAATGTTCAGGAACACCCTAGTGCCCTTAGGTATGGTGTAGCCACCGACAATGCTTGATTGGCTTGGACAGCGAGGCACCAGCAGTGGCAGTGCCGGGTGCAAACGGAAGGTCTCTTTTACCACCGCGTCCAAATAGGCGAGTTTAGGCAAATGAGACTCTTCCACTGCATTGTTCAAACCTACGACTTCTGTTAACTCGTCTTGAACTTTCTTCATCATTTCCGGATGCTTCATCAGCTCCGTCATCATCCATTCTGATGTGGTTGATGTTGTGTCTGTCCCGCCGATAACAATATCCTGTTAACATCAAGATTAGTTAACTTTCTTCACATGTTGACTAAAATTTCACATTCGATAAGTATAAACGAATGAGTTACTTATAATGGTAGAGGTGAAATTGTACTAATAAATCGAAACAAGAAATCCAAACCATTATATGTAGTCCTAGAACAGTGTACATAAAAATATAAAACTCTTTTAGAGACGAATTGAGTGTATAAATACCTGAAGCAAACCCTTGAGCTCGATCGTCGTAATAGATTGTTCACTATCTACATTCTCCCTGAGATCCAACAGAACCTGTAAAAAGTCTTTCTTCTTACTCTCTCCGTCAACTCTCTTCCCCGAACTCACCCGTTGTTCTATGATCGAATCAAATATTTGCTCGCAACTACGCTGCACTCTCTTCGCTTGCTTCTCGATTCCTTGCAAATCAAACCTCGCAAGAGCCAGATAAAAATCTGAAACATTCGGCTTCCCTAAAATCACCATAAGCTCTCCGACCACTTCACGAATCTCAGCCACATCAATTAAGTTCTTGTTCTCTTTCTCGTCACTTCCAGCTCCAAGCATACTAATGACAGCATTCACAACAGTCACAAACATTAGCTCCCCGACATCAACCCGAGAACCGGCTTTTTCGCGGACCTTTCGCAGCGCCTTGTGCACCTCTCGCCTCCTCAAGCCGTAGCACGCATCAAGGTTCGCGTTGCTGAGCATTTCCCGGACAAATACTTTCCGCATCTTGCGCCAATACGGCCCGCTTGAAAATGATATGTCATGTAAACCGTACGTGACAATCACCGCGGAAATGGGCGGGTCGCGGTTGGCGAACACCGCGTCTTGGTCGCAAACCACCTGTTTCACGAGCTCCGGCGAGCTGATGACGACGCAGAGCTTGTTGCCGAGCCAGAGCTTGTAGATCGGGCCGTAGGTTTTGGCCAGGTCGGTGAAGTTCCGGTGGAGGTCGGGTTTGAGAAATGGGAGGTATCCGAGCAATGGCAGGCCGCGGGGACCCGGAGGCAATGGAGGGTCTGTGCTTCTTGATTTCTTGAAGATCAAGAAAACGAATGAGATGGCGAGAATAGAAGCGAAAAGAGCGAGGGTAGTTTGGTCTTTTCCGGTGGTGGGTTGTGGCCACCATGACCAGAGCCACAAGAACAATGAGTTGCTGAACATTGTGGAGGTTGAAGAAGGAAGATAGTGAAGTGGTTCGACATTTTAAGAGCTAGCATATGATAAATAAGAAAGAGAGAAAAATATCTGTAGATTAATTGTGGCTGTGGAATTTGAAGTTGGAAAATAAAATAGATAATCAAACCAGTAGAAAAGGCAGGTGTTGGACCGACCATTTATGTGGCTCATTTATAAGAATGTACGAAATTTATTGTTTATTGTTTTTTTTTTCATCTGTGTATGTACTTTTTTTTTAACGAGCGACGGGACCATATACTCGAAATAATAATGTTTCTTCCTCTCTAAATGGAGCGTCACGCTAAACTTCATTCCACAAATTCCACCCCATATCGTCGACAAGGAGGCTCGAATTTGAGTCCTTAAAGAGAATCCTAAGTGATATTAACCACTTACCCCAACATGTCTTGGTCATGTGTATATGTATATGTCACAAAAGAGACTCGAACTCGAGATCACAAAAAAAATCTAAAGCGCTTCAACTATTTGACAGACTTGGTAGAACTTGAGCCTTTTTACAGACTTGGTAGAACTTGAGCCTTTTTACCTACAATATGAGGTAGATTGATGGTTAAGAGAAGAGAATTATTTCATGTTGTGTAGCTCAATCAATAAATAAAAATATTAAGGCTAATTGCAGTAAGGCTCTATGGGGAATTGACTAATTGCAGAGAACCCACCAGTGAAACGTACTTTTGCACAAAACCCACCAATAGTTTGCTACAATAGTTTTCCATCCATTTTCATCCATTTGATCGTTAGTGTTAGTACAAAAAGACTAATTTGTCCCTAAGTTATGATTTTTTCAAAAACTTTTTTTGCAAAACAGGCCCTAAACTGTTCAATGAACAGTGTTTAGAGTTTAGGCCATTCACATCCATTGACAGACATCTCCAGCCATTCACGGCAATATCCGGCCATTCACGGCCATCTCCGGCGACTGGCGAGCACGGCCACCGCGAGACCTCCATCTCCGTCTTCTCCATCTTCTCCGTACCCGGCAGCGGATCTGATTCGCGATGGCTCTTCTCCGTCTCCGGCAGTGGCTCACCTGGTTCTCCTCAACGAAGGACAGAGAGAGAAGGGGGCACGGGTTCGTCGGCGGCGGCGGATCTGGTTCGGGGTCTGGTTTGACGATGGCTAGGGCGGAGGGCGGACGGCGGTGGTGGAGCTTGGCTCTAGTTTGATTTTTTTGATTTTTAAATTGAATTCATTTGGTTTGATTTGGTTTTAATTGGTTTGATTCGGTTTTAGTTTAGATGATTTGGTTTGATTTTGTTGTTTTTCATAAAATCCGGCGAATAATGCATATTTCGGCGACCGGAAAATTCATATGGTCGGCGGAATCTTCAAGGGAATCAAGAGGAAGAAGAAGAAGAGCATTTTGGACATTAAAAAAAAATTAACCAACATCTATTAAAAATTTCATCCATTTTAACGGTAAAAACTACTGTAGAAACAACTGGTGGATTTTGTGCAAAAGTACGTTACACTGGTGGGTTCTCTGCAATTAGTCAATTTCTCATATAGTCTTACTGCAATTAGCTCAAAATATTATTCTGAAATAAATGAAATTGGGTATGTTGTAGTTGGCTCCACTTTTTAGGTCCAGGCTCTATTATGCCCCACCGTAATCATGAGATTTCACAATTTGTTTGTGAATTAGTCAACTAAATAGTAATTACCAGCGCCCACTTGATTGTAACACAACTTGGGTTTAAGACCTCGACGTGCTATAAATTTATAGTATACGTGTGAGTTATACGTACGAGTTTGAGTTTTTCTTGTACACTAAAAAGTTACACATCTTCTGGACTTGAAAGGTACCAGGAATTGTATCAAACAATTGTAAATTCCACGTATCAACCATGACTAAAAGATTACGTAATCTTGGAAATAGCAAACATTACATGGGAAGATCCATATCCAAGCATATTGGAGTTGGAATAGCAACTCTTTTCTACACCTCTTTTCTCCTCAGTTCGTAACACGAACAGAGACCCGAGCTACTCGACATTTGGCTCGCGAAAATCCTGCGCAGCTTGTGCCAATCCAGGCCATAGGATGAGAACACTACATCCGAGCTCCCGTACGTGATGATTGATCCGGCAATGGGAGGATCCCGATTGACGAAAACAGCGTCAAGACCCCGAAGAACTTAGTTGTTTTAATAGCGAAGGTGAGCTTATCACAACGCATAGTTTGTTGGCAAGCCAGAGCTTGTATATAGGGCCATAGGTTAATTAGGCTAGTTCTTTGAATGTCCAGTGCATGTGGATGCCGAGAAAGGGAAGGTACCCGTATATTTCAGACATGATGCTCATAAAAGCTCACAGATTAATGAACAACTAATAACCTTTAAAGTTTATGACACGCACGCATGATTCAACGCTGAACATGTATATATGGATCAACACGAACACGACATATTGTTGAGATAATAACATATATTATGCGAAGTTTTTATTGATAGAGTGCAGGATGAGACAGCCTTGGAGTTGGGACAGCAACAAGAGGTATCTTCTTCTTCAAAACAATCCCAAACTTTTCAGAAAGATCAAGCTTCTCTCCATCACCCAATTTCCAGTCAAAAGAATACAAAAGTGTAGCCATCAAATACAAAAACATCCTCTCAGCCATGCCTACACCAACACAAATTCTCCTCCCTGACCCAAATGGGAAATAGGTGAAATCTTTTCCACTGAAGTCCCATTTACCTGCAGTTGACAATTCGGTTCTCAGCACGTGACACGACACGAAACAAGTGTGTTTAATTAATCTCACTAATTCTATAACCTTGTTGTGTCGTGTTTGTTTTGAGGCCACAAATACGCACGCATAGTTAACTAATCGTGTTGTCAAACAGTTCCCAACATTCACATTAAGGGTTATAATGTCGATCGTAAAAGTTTTTGGGATAGATGGGTTAAATGTTTAAATTATGATATTATTTTATCGTACTGGGCAGTGTCGTGCAAAACGTGCAGGTCGTGTCGTATCAATCCGATCCATATAGCTAAATGTGTTATGTTTGTGTTTGTGTTTGTGTTTGTGTTGACTTCATACAACACTTAGTCAACTTTTAACAAGACATACACACGCAGTAATTGTCGATTACGCACTTACCATTTAGGAACCTCTCAGGCTCGAACTCCAACGGATTCTCCCATATCGAGGGGTCCCTCTGTATCGCCCACGCATTGATGAAGATTCTAGAACCTTCAGGAATGGTGAATCCACCAATAATGCAGGTCTGGGATGGGCTGTGAGGCACCAGGAGTGGCAGGGCAGGGTGCAACCTCAGAGACTCTTTCATGACAGCGAGTAAATAAGGTAGTTTTTGAATGTGAGTCTCTTCTACTATGTTGTCTCTCCCAACAACTGTGTCTAGTTCTTGCTGAATTTTTGCCATTACCTGGTAAAAAAAGGTGGGTGATAAAA
>JAYMTH010003310.1:0-11097 GCA_036897465.1 Pelargonium australe | reverse complement strand
CATATACCCTTCCTCATATATAGCAGATTCCGATGAAAAAAATCAATTTCAAATTTTTTTCATTTAAACGATTGAGAACAAAATTGTATACAAATTAATTTCATATTCAAATAATTTCATCAACAAATTCAAACATCCACAGAAACTTCCACCAAATTTTCATCAACAATCAATTCAATTTCATCAACAATAAATTAAACCCAATAACATATTCAAAATGTTCAACAAATTTCATCAGGAAAATAACAACAAAAAATTCATCATCAGATTGAACCAAAAGCAGTCACAAAAATGGAAAAAAAAAAAAAAAAAAACAAGTGGAGCACTGCAGATCTGGAACTGGAAGTTGTCGATCCCGGCGGTGGCGGATTGTGGTAGCGACGACGACGGGGACAACAAAAGGTGGCTGCTTTGGAGCAGCCCGGAGAACGAAATTGTCGGCGTGAAGGAGCTTATCACCGGCGCGAGAGAGAAACAGGCGAGAGAGAGACCACCGTGAGCTCGTGAATGGCCTCCGCCTCCGACCTCCGATGAGGACCTCCAGCCAGCTCCAGCTGAGAAGCTCTGCCGCCGTGCCTTGCAGCTCCGTCGCCATTGCTGGATATCTGTGAGAGAGAGAACTCCGCCGTCCGGAATAGATCTATCGTCGCCGGAGCAGATCCAGCCGTCACGAGACCTCCGCCGCCAGAGAGAGTCGTCGTCGTTGCTGGATCATTGTGTGAGAGAGAGAGAGATGCGCGAGAGAGGGAGAGAGGCTTAGTCATTAGGGTTTAGTTTAGGGTTTTATTTTAAGTTCATATCTTAAGGACTTGTTTGGTTAACAGAACTTGGAGGGTATATTAGTCTTTTCACATCAAATTAACGGTGAAACTAACAGTTAAACTATAAAACCGTTAAATGGTAAGTTCATATGATCTAGATGTAATGACCTAAAGTACATGTGAGCTAGATGTTTTAAGTCACTTGTACATAGGGGCTATCTGTAACTACCCCTAAGAATAATATAATGTACTATACTACTATTTTACCTTTAAAACGTGCGAATTGTCGTAAATCTACACATTTTACTTGTAAAATTCGAATCTGGCACGTGGAATAAACTTTCAAACAAAATGGACACGGGTCTCTTTAGGTTAAGTTCAAACTTCAAATTAAACCATATCAGATCGAAACACAAATTGTCACCTCTACCCGCACACGCATAATAAAATGTAATTTTCTTAGTATTTGTTATTCAAAATGAAGTGTGCAAAAAATTCAAAACAAAAGAAAATCAATGACATATTTATTGTGAAATTGACTAGAAAAGAGGGGTTTCCATTAGAATATTTGTGTGTGTCAAAGTGGAGATTATAGCTTCTGCTCTTCTTCCCCTTTATTCAGTTTTTGTAGTCCAAAGAGAAATTGAAACCATTGTTAAATTTCTTTTTGGGAAGAGTTCTTATTTTCCACTCCCAATCCCCCACTTGCAATACTATTGGACATTTTGCAATACCCAATACTCTATACCCCACTATTTTTACCAAAATAATCCTACTATGCATGCTAAATTTCATAATATATATAGAAAGGGAGGGAGATAGAAATTTCAGCCAAAAATTAATCAGTCAAATGAACGAGTAAATGTCACTATACGATTCAACATTTAAAACTATTCATATTGTAATTTGTAATTTAGTCGAAATTCTTTGCCCTATGTATATACATGTACATATGATTATATAGTCACCTATTACACCCCAACGAGACATCATACTCGCAGTAACAATGTTTCTCGCTCCCCAAATAGATCGTCATCTTATACTATACCTCATACCGTCGACAATGAGACTTGAACTTAAGACCTCTGAGGAAATACAAAGTGTTTTAACTGCTTCACCCAACATGTTTTGGTACTCGTATGTTTTAAAATGTTAATAATATATTTGTCGCACTAGTATGACATGATGATTTTGACGCAATCACTTTTGGCAAGTGGTTAATAGGTAATAATGTTGACAACTTTATTAAAATTGTCAAAATGTATTATTGTAACTCCTTGTCGAGACCTATAATATGTCATGATTCGAACATTGATAACCGTAAAATGATATATACACGCAAGATATGCTTTGACTTTTAATATTTATCTAAAAGTTGTCATGTGATGTTAGACACACTCACACGTATATGTGTGTTGTTTTAACGTTACTATGAGGCCATCTAGAAGATGCTTTGTGTTAAAATTTAGTAGGTGCACTTGAAACGGTCTTGGTCAATACTTACAGTTGTTCTTTAACCTATATTGTTCTGGGTCATTTTGAAACCATTCAGACAACGTTTGTAACAGTTTGTTGCTTTCCGACGTAGTTTTGTAACTTCAATTCATTTCAATATTATTTCTCAATGGGGTAAAGCGTAATGGCAGTACTCATGTAAATACATCACCAAGTAAGGGCTATAATTGTCAATTCATTGGTAGAGCCTATGTTTTTTCTCCACCTTAAATATGAGCGGGAAACAAGAAAGCATGCAGAGATCAACCAAACAGTGAAAAAAAAAACTATCAAACTCTGTGTTTCAATGGCATTTCTCAGCCAAAATTGGTGGCGGCAGAAGAAGAAACTCCGGTGACCGTCTCCGGCAACTTGGGTATATTACATGGTGGCGTATATACCGGCGCGGCACGCAGGGTGAAGCCAGGCAAAGAATTTATAGTATGGAGTATGTTTTTACAATGTTAATTCATTAATAAAGTTTTGGGAACTCTTGGATTATGTAATAACTATTTAATTGGATTTCTTTTGGTTTAATTTGATTTCGTTTACATATTTGGCTTGTTGAGGATTGAGTTATGATACTTTTTATGCTCAATTTTAGCTTAATATCCTAATTTTGAAGGCATGTTTTTTTTGTCTAAACCATGATTTTACTGAGCGGATCCGCAAACTCATGGTTAACACTTTTTTTTTTTTTTTTTGAATCAACATGGTTAACACCTTTAAACCGTTTTACTACACTCAGTCTAATCCTCATTGGAGGGTAAGTAACTGTTTTAATACACGCAGCTTGTGTAACCAACTGTGCCACTACCATTGAATTAAGACATGAAATTTCATCATAAACAAGCTTATGGATAAATGGAATATTACATTATATTATGTGCTTTGTCGTCTTTGCAGTCTTTCCCGACTTGAACAACGATTAGTATATGAGTGTAGTGTGACTTCAATAAAAATGCTGATCTCATGTTGATCACATAACCGCTATGAATGTCTCACGATTAAGACAGTAAATTTAACTATCAACGCAACATTATCAATAAAGAACGAGAACTTTAGCACAATAATATTATTATTTTGATATCATCTTAAAGTCACTAGTTCGAGTTATCAAACAATGAGTTTGGTACGGTTGAAATCATACCCAAAAAAAACCCAAAACCTAAATGTCCAAAACCTAGATGCCCTAGAAATCATACCCAAAAATACAGCAACCACCCTCCTCCGAGTGTTATTAGAGTCGTCACCGCGGACGCCGCCACTAGTAGACCTGCTTCTTGATTACCATCAAGAGCATCCTTCATGGCTCCATAGATGCTTGGCATTCCAAAAATCATGTTTCCCACAATATCCAAATATATTCCCTTGCCCGTCATTAATTCCTTCAACATGTTTTCTCGGTTACAAGTTACTATCAGACGTTCGAAACGAGAATCTGATTTCTTAACTAAAAATTGTGCAGGCTATTGAAAATAATTTCTTTGAATAATGCCAAAGGATTTGAAATTTACATTGACGATTTTGATCTATTTGTAATGTAATTTAGAAAATACAATTCGAATTTGGATTTTGTTATGTTTTAGTCCTACGACTTGAATTAGCAATTATTTTGGGTTTAATTTGGTGTTTTCTTGTATGGTGAAATTGGGCCTGGGCTGGTCCAAATATCTAAAAGCTACTACTAATTGGGCTTTTGGGGTTACTCAAAATAGGCCCATAAGTATCCCATCCAGGCCCGTTCAATTAGAACCAACCCAGCCTAAATGCTTATGTTTAAAGTTTGAGTTGGCAACTTGGATTTTGGGTCATTTTTTCGGGTTTGGGTTTTACAAGTCTGATCCGAACCCGACATACAAGAGATACATGTTTTGGTTTGGTTGGTCCAACCCGATCCGAAAACCAATCATATCCATGTTATATGAAGTGAAATCGTAAAAATTTGAGTCAGATTTCAAGTATTCACGAGTTCAGATCCAAACTAATAGAGCAGTCAAATTGGGTTTTGAATCAATTTTTTCAGGGCCGGGTCAAACATGAATGATCCAAAACCGACCCTCAAAAGATACAAGTTTGTGTTAATTTGTCAAACACGCCCCAAAACTAATCATGTCTATTTTATGTGGCATGAACCCGTAGAAAGTTAAGTCATATATCGATTTTTCTGATTGGATTCAAACTACAACTCTATTCAAAATAGTAGTTGTTGTAACGATTTTTATTTATATTTTTATTCAAACAAAATATTTGTGTTTATTGTTAGCACTCAACACCAAAAATGTCAAAAATAGATATGAACTTAACCCTAAATGTCAATTATTGTTCACTCCAAATTGAGTTGGTGGTGATTATGTTGACTCGTGAGTCCAATGAACTTGCCAAAAATAGAAAGATTGCTCATAATTGTGCCTATTCCTTTTCTTGTTTCTAAGAAGAAAACTAAAATAATGAGTCTAGTTTCATTTCATCTATAAAGATAAGACACTCCTATTTTGTAATTTTTTAGTAGGAATTTTCTTTTATTTGTCCCCAAGTTAGGCAGGTCTCAATGACAAGGACTATTCAATTCTTTTTGTTCTTCTTTCAATTATGATAGTAGGGTTGTTTCCATCTTGAAAAAAGTCTTTTGTATGGATCATTTTGATTTTCAAATATTTTCTGGAGCTAGCAAATAGATCAACGTGATAAATCTAAATGTTTGATTCAGGTCGAGTCTAGTATGCAGCCCATTTTTGGCACACATCGATAGTATTGGGCTCGATTAAACAAAAATGTGATCAAATGAAAATATTTGTATTTGTCTGCTCATCTTGTTGACTCAATTTTCAACTTTACCCATTAATAAACACATGCCGGTGCATCTGAAAAGTGCATAGTCTTTAGACATTAAGAGTATTATCAAGCTTACATATGTATGCACCTCGTGAGTACGACTCATTGTTGATCTATTTACTAGTTGACCAAACGCATGTATATGGTAATTCTTATTGGTGTGCATTTCGTAGAAACTTATATAAAACAGAATCACAAATCATCTCGTTTACTAAACAAGTCGTGTTCATGTTAAGGTCACGACACACACGCACAAATTGGTAGTTCTAATCAATGTAATCACTAATGATTCAGACATAAGTACTCTACGACTCTGATACCGCGAACGCCAAATTACGAAAATGCCATTGGATCATGATGATCATATGGGAAACACAACAAAGATCCAATGGTTGAAAATGTACCAAATTTGAGTGGGACCATTTGGCATCACTTTCAAAGGGTTTCTGCAAGGATAGATTTTGGTAAATCTCTTTGAACAAAAAGGATATAGTTTTCCACTTTCTCCCAACCCAAAGCCCTAAAAAAAAAAGAGTGACTCATGAAGAAGAGTGTTGTTGGTTGTACTTGTCTTCAATGGGAATCTGAAGAAACAAAAGTAAAGCTCCTTTACAGCTCATCATTTTGCTTCATTAAACTCTAAATATTAGGGTTTCAAAATACTCAATGATTCATCAACATCAAGTTCAAATTCATGAAGATGGTACCTACCCATATTGTTGTGTTTTGGGTGCCACTTTGTTTGTCAAAGATTAGGGTTTGTTAAAACATTTTGACAATATCTTGTCCGTTTATATGCCTCATTTGAAGTTCCTGAAGTGGTTTTTGTTTAACCAAAAATGGGTTTCATTTCGGTCCCCAATTATTTCATTTGTTCGATTTGATACCCATTTCGGTTTTGTTCTAATTTAGTTACCAAACTAGGCAATTTTCTTTCAAATTGTTTTGAGTGCTATCAAATTAAGCTGGCGTGACAATTTGAAACACTAATCTTCACGAGCAATTATGTTAGCGAACTTCAAAGAGAGCAAAAATCAAACTTGTCATCGATTCAAAACAAAATAAATTTTCATTTGCTCCATCTTGAGATTTCATTTGTAAACCTAGGCATAATTAGCACTCCAATTTCATGTTACTTGCACAACAAGCCAAAGAAACTCACAAAAATTCACTTCAAAAAGTAAATATTGCATACAACCAAAACAAATATATGCAGAGAGCCATTGTTCTTGGCACATTTCATTACATTACTTTCTACAAGAGTCAAATAGCAATGAAAACAACCATTTTCATCAAAAACAAGCCCTACTCTTCACCATTGCAAGAACACTTGTTGCCTTCCAAACCCTTCTTTTCATCGATAAAAACACGAAACCAAAATGTCAAAAACACAAATCAAGGCGTCTTTGCCCCACAGAATCTCTTTCCTTCAAGTCTATGCAGAGTCGAGTGTGATCTTGTGTTGCTTATTCCCTACTAATAGATACAAAAACAATATTTCAAGTTCAACACGTTGGGTTGTCAAGAAGTGAAAAATGATCAAAACCCGAGAATGTAACGAAGTAAAGAGAACTCACGAGTTAGTGCGGAGAGTTCGGAGCTCTTCAACACGCGCAGCCTCTTAACCGTGGATACAAACATGCTATAAACAACGCAACGTAACCAAGTTATTATTATTATTATTTTTTTGATAAGCAACGTAACCAAGTTATTGATCCTTCTTAGCACTAGCAACTTCTCATGTGAATAAAACCAGGAGAAAAATGTGTTTCAAGATGGTACATAACCAAATAACCCAAGAAATCTATATTTTGGTTTTGGGAAAATGTGTTCCAAGATACTAGAAAGGAGGCAATAGTACACAGCATAACCAAATTATTGATCCTTCTAGGCACTAGACACTTTACAAGTGGAAAACCTCCCAAAACTCGGTTATGGTTTTGCCAATATGTGGTTCAAGATATTGATTCTAGGTTTAGGCGTTTAGCTGATGGCATAAAGTGTCCCGAGATATTGGAGAGTGGACAATAGTACACAATGCTACCAAATTATTGATCCTACATAGCACTAGCTTATTCCCAAATGACAGAAACCCGAAAGAAAAAAAAAAAAATAGGTTTTGATTTGGGCAAAGGCGTGTTTCAATATAAAGAAATGCAGACAATAGTACAGCTACTCCATGTGAGGAATAAAGATCATTGCTAAATAACAAGACATAACCAAGTTATTAATCCTACAAAGTACAAGCTATACCCATATAAAAAATAAATAGATTAAAAAAACCCGGAAAAACTTGGTTTCGTATAAACATATATAGTTAGTAACATGGAACCAAGAAATGCCAATGCATCGAGTTTTGTATAAACTATGCATAAACAGAGCAGAAGCCTATACCCATAAAATAACGACATTAGATTAAAATAAACGGAACAACTTGATTTTGTATAAATATATATAGTAAGTGACATGGAACCAAAGATGCCAATGCATAGAGTTTCATATAAACTATGCATAAACAAATATAAACAATGTGACATGGGACTGTAACATGGTGTTTAGTTGTAGGCTCAAGCACCAAGTGTTGGATTAACAATAATATTATGATAGAATAATAGGAAATGCATCAGATCCACAGAGTGAAGATGCTTACTGCCACGGGACATCCCCGACAAGCATCCTGTCCCCTTCGTTATCCTCGTAAACGAGAGTATATTCCCCGCTTCCATCCAACACTCCCGTAATTGGTTTCTCTTCCTCTTGCTTGTTCTTGATTCCACCAGCAGAGGAATCTCTTTGAGCTAAAACATACACGAGCAAGCGACAAACACACATATCAGTATACATTTTTTACATTAACTCGTGTACTTATTATATCAGAAACATAACAAGAACCCGATAATGTAAGCAGCATAATTAACGAGCTTGAGATGTGAAATTAACCTGCAAGAAGGCCTCGGAACAACTCATCAACAGCAGTTGAGAGCTTTTCGTAGCTATCATAGGCTTTGAGGTCTACTTTTCTTCCGATTGGGACTCCATCCATGTTGATCTTCACAAACAATCCTTTCTTGCAACTCTCAACTGGTTTTTCACTGTGAATCTTGCTTGGAACAACATTTTGTGACTCAGGAGCCGGTTTTGATGAGCTCGTGCTTGCAAGATTCTTCCTGAAGGATCGAATAGGAGGCCAACCCACCACTGGAGCTGGTGCAGTTCTGTTCAAGAGACAAACAAAATCAATAACCATAGACAAAAACAAACATAAATCATACAAACATGTCACCAAACATGAAACTAACACTAATTTGACACAATCTGCAGAAACATACATGAATCCTTGATAAATAGTAACCAAACATGAAATTTAATCACTAAAATAGGCTCCATGAACACTAATTAGACACAATTTATAATATGTTCAAGATTAATTACAAATAAATTCAGTTAAGTGAACTAAATTTGAAACTACAAATTTATAGTTACATAGGCCCATGAGCATTAATTTGACAAAAAAATTATTGCATATTCAAGACTAGTAATAAATGGTTTTTTTATAAGAAAAAAAAAATGGTCCTCTTCATGCCACCATATGTCCAATAATTTCTAGACAAAAATATTATGTGTTACACTAAAATAGCATGTAATAAATGAAACAAAGAGATAAGATCTATGTTATTAAATACAAGTTGACACTAGAAGATACAAAGAACAAAAAGAGGACTAAGAGCTAATATTGGAAACAACAAGAGATTACAAGAACAAAATCACAAAACAAAATCTGGGTAACAGAGAGAGTTCATAACTTGGAATCAAAAGTACAAAAAAAAAAAAAAAAAGTTCCCTTAAAACCAAAATGAAAAGATTGGGTGAAAAAGAGGGAGAGGCCATTAGACCCATTTTGATGAAAATTTCATATGGGTTTTGGCAAAAAGATAAGGAAATGAGACAATCATGCATGGACCACAGACACAGCATCTAAAAATGTGACCTTGTGAGTGAATATCCTCTGTCCAAAGAGAAACAACAAGAGCAACAAAAAAAATGGTTTTTTAGAAAGAAAAAAAGGGTGTGATTTGTGAAGGTACCTTTTCTGAGAGGTGTTGGGCACAGCTGTGTTGGCAGGAGGTGGTGAAAATGGTTTCTTTTCTGCAGCAACAGTCTCTGCAACTTTAGTACAGCAGGTCTGTGCCTGTGATAATGACAATGATTCCACTTTTGCCATTGATGGAAATGGAAGAAAAGAAGCTTTTTTTGAGGCTCCATGGTAGCCAAGAGAGAGCATGGACCAATCTTCACCACCAGGAGGTCCAAGCCTGAGCTCAAGCTTCTTCTCCTCTGAAGATCCATGGAAGTCCCTCTTCACACCAACCCAGTCTCTGTCTCTGGGAATCAAATCCAGCAGCTGAGGACAAGCCTCTCCATTTCCAGAACCCATAATCTCCAAGACCCAGATGCAAAAATCACTCCTTTTTCACACTGCTGGGGAAAAAAACAGAAAGTTAATCAAAACCAGGAAAACAAAACAAAACAGAACTTGGGATTGATTCATGGGAAACACATGTACCTTAAACGAAGCTAACAAACCAACAAGACCCACATAGTGTACACAAAAACCCAACAAATGCAACACTTGAAAGTTGAAACCCACAAGAACAGTATCAGATTATGAGGAGTGGAGCTTTTTTCTGGGTTGTTCTTGTGGTGCTGAGGTTTTGAATGTGGAATTGAAGAAAAGAGGTGAAGAAGAGAGAAGAGAGCAAGAGCAAGACACACGCAACCACAAAGTGTGTTTTTGTTAGGTTTTGTTGTGAAAATGTGTGTATGGGAGAGACAAAGAGAGAGCTAAATAAACGTTCAAAGGTTGGTTGGTTAGTGCAAGAAGCAAAGTGGTACTGTGGCTGCTGAACTCCCCAGCATATATTTACAGCATACTCTCTCTCTCTCCTCTCTATTTTTTTATAAAAAATTTAAAATTTACAATTTTAATTAACAATGTTTTAAAAAGAGTAAAATATGTATCCGTTGGAACTTAATATGATGACATCTCATCAAATTTCACTTATACTCACCTAAATGAATTTGTGGAAGCAGAGCGACCCGTCCGAATCCATGATTTTAAATGATGTGTCATCGCCTCATTAGTGCAACTGATATAAAGTTATATCAGTCAACTAATGCTCATATTACTTTATAAAAATTTAGACTTAATTATGAATTTGATTAGTAATTTACATTATTTTGAATTTACATAATTTGCTTACAATTTTATTAATTATATTGTATATGAGTATTTATTGACGATCCTTTGTGCTCAATAATGGCCCCCATCAAAGTCTCCTTAAAATGAATTTGGCCCATTTTTAAGTCTGATTAGACAAATTTGTAAGATTGTATTTGAAACTCAGAGATTTGTGGGTTTTCTAAATCAAATTGTTAAGTTACATGTCACTTTAAATTCAAGTCTCTTTCAGAATTGTATCTTGAAGAATCTAAGAACTCAAACAAACTCGTTGCTCTAATTTCAAGTCATATGTTCTTCATATTTGGGTAAGGAGAACTTACAAAATTACATGAGAAACTTGATCCATAATCTGAAACTCAAACAAACTCGCGTGTGTTTAGATATCCATTGTATTTTGAAGAAACATAATCCTTTCAAACAAATTTGTATAGTTACATGGAAAAACTGACTCGCAATCTGAACAAACACTCGGCTCTTTCATGTGAACGTATTTTGAAAAAATTGAGAGTCAAATCGAACGAATATGTAAACCTATATGAGACTCGACCCGCAAATGAAACTCTAACAAACTACTGCCTCTCTTTTCGGTCAGTCATTTTTAACATTAACTCGGAAAAAAATAAACCACCAAAAATTAAAATTGTGCGGGAATCAAATTTCGATCCAACTTCATCCATAAAATAATTAAAATTATTTTATACAAAATCAATTTGACCAAAAAAAAAAAAAAAAAAAAAAAAGAAAAAAAGGAATTGTACGAATCAG
>JAYMTH010003309.1:0-11097 GCA_036897465.1 Pelargonium australe | reverse complement strand
CTGGAAAAATCAGCATCGTTGATCACACCAGTAATGAGCGGACGGTCCAAATTTCGACCGACCGAAACCAACAGTTGCATGGGCGGTTTATTTTTGGTTCCGGTTTTGGATCTTTTGAGCGGTCCTACCGGTTTCGGTTTCATTTTGCTCAGCCCTAGTGTTGCTTGCTCTCCCTTATTATGTCTTATCCTAACCTATCCAAAAGGAATGATTTTAAAAGAAATTCTCCAACTATTGCTTGCCATCTACATAATCATATGCCATTGCTACTGCTTATACCATATCTTCTTTTCTCTCTTTACATATCTTGTTTATAAATCATGCATGATCTCCTAAACCATTTATTATATAAATTAATTACATCTTGCTTTTGCCAAGAACCCTATCTTCCACCGAGCTGTCAATTTGAACTCAAGCTCGCAGACCTGAAATTCGATTTGTCAGCTCATTCCTCTGTATCGGACCCTACGTGATTTGTGAAAATGAACTTGACTTGGCTATATTGGTGCAAACATGCACAAGGCTTCATGGTGAAGTTGAAGCCTTATCAAGAAATCATCATCAAATCAAGTCGCTGTCGATGGAAAATGCCAAAGCTAAGCTTACTATAGAGCCACTTCTTTGACTACACATGGAAGTGAAGTTGCTTAGTTAAGCCAACATGAAAAATACCCAAATATATTCGGTGGTAAGAATCTTGCAAGATTTGGGGGCCGAAACCGAAATAATATATTTAATCACAATCTTTACAAAGAGGAGTCAACTGTTTATTTGGCAATGGCATATCCGCAATAAAGAGAACAACTTGAAGAACCTTATCCATTTTATCTTGTTTTCTTCATGCATGAACATGTAACAAACAACAAAAGAAGATGTTGAAGAAGTAGTATTAAACTTTTCTCATTTTCTTCTTCTTGGTCCACAGAGCAGATGTCAGAGATTTAGGATGGCGCCACGTGTCGGCGAGGGGTTGGATCTGGAGCAAGATGGAGCCCAAATCCCATGTGAGAGATCGAGAGATAGAGAGAAATCAATGAGGGCACATGGCATGGCAATGGCTACGTTTTTTTGGGGCTTATAAATAAGACCCATTTCATTAAATCCACAACACAAACCCATCACGTGTCCTCTTCTTCCTCCTCTGTTCTTGCTCTGTTTCGATTATAAAATCATATCCTCTCTGCTCTGCACAGTGCACTGCTGGGTCGTTATGGAGATTACTATCAGACTATAATAATATAGTTGTAGTTTTGTTAGTTGGTTGATAGAGAGAGCTCCAAATTGAAATTCCTTAATGGAAAACACAAACCACCACCATCATGGTTATGGCCATGGAGGCTACTATGGCTCCTCTTCCTCTTCAACCACCAGTTTTGATCATCTCTTCGGCCCCAAGGACTCTTCTTCTTCTTCCACCTCCACCTTCTTCGGCTCCATTTTCCCGCCGCCGTCATCAACGGTATTAACTAACCGTTTTTCACTCCATCATGTGCATGCAGCATATGTGGAACCAAGAATTGTTCTTTAATTGTATTCTTGTATGTTTTTGGTGTGATTAGGTCTCTCAGTCTCATCAGCCAAGGAAGCAACATGCTGGGAATGCCAGATATGAGCCCGCATCTCCGGAGAATTGGTTGAAAAGCGGTGGCAAGAAGGCGGGAGAGACTAGCAATTACTACAAGGAGAGCAAGAAGTCGAATCATGCGTACGAGAACGAAGCAGCGGAGCCTTGCTACTTGAGCTCGTCCATCTACTATGGCGGCCAGGAGAATTATTCCCCTAAAACCACTTCCTCGCCCAACAATATTGTAAGTTCATTTACTGAGAGGTTTAAACCTGAGACCTCGAGGAAATTCAATAGGTGTTTGTACGAATTTGAATTTGATTTTCAATTTTGTCAGATGAAGAAAGATGGTAGAGATGATGATCCAAGTGGAGGTAGTCCAAACAGTGCATCTAGAGGAAACTGGTGGCAGGGTATGATCATCTTTGTACTGTCCCATTTGTGTTGCTTTTGGTTCTATTTCTATACATTGTACATTACTTACCAACAATGGTTCCATTTTTGTTCATGCAGGTTCACTTTATTACTAACAAAACAACAAAAACAGATCCGCCGAGGTGAATCACTCAATTTCGACCACGATCTATGAAATATAAAGACAGAAGAGATGGCATAGAAATAATAAGCCAACTTGCAACATGTTGGTCCTTTTTGTCCAAGCGTGTTTAGTAGCCAGAGTTTTTTTTTTTTTTTTTTTAAACACTTTTGTACACAGTTTAGTCTTCTTAATAGTTACTAACCTGTTTCTGGGTCTCGATTCTGTTATCTAAACGTTTACAGTTCGATACGGTGTTTAATGGGTTCAGACTAATCTGTGATATGAACATACTGAAACTGCAAGAACATTACTTTCAAACAGAAGACATAAAACGGCACTAATTTATTTATTCATGAACATGTCTCCATGACAAGACAAACTTTTACAAGTTTGCGGAATGCAAAACACACGAGTACAAGTAGATTAGCAACTTACAATCTCTGATCGCCGGCCGTGCCTTCTATGACCTTTAGTTCTTCAGGCTAGGTAGTGTATAAGCTGCAGGAGTGGCAAGAAATGTGGATCAATAAATAATCCTCAGAAATGCTTCTCACAAGCACAAAAATTTGTGATGTGAAAACATACCTCCACATTTGTAACCCACGGGGCGATCCTGCAGGTTGCAGCGTTTGGGAATGGTCAGAGCAACATCCGGCTTGATGCCTGCACTTTTAGCAGTGTTGGAGAGCATAACAGCACAGAGGCAGCTCGGCTTTTGCCCTATTTTCTTCACCTGTTGACAGCACTGGTCTGAAACTTGAGCATTCACATCTGTTGCAGCTGATGCACAAGGAACCAGCTTGAAAGCTTCCATGTCGGGGGAATTTCTCCCGCACTCACCAGCCCCGTCAACAATATGAATCCCTGCAATGCTCAGGACAATGAGAAATGCAAGAAAGCAAGTGTTCTTCATTGGAGATTCCATTTCTTCTATGCAAATATGCAATGCAGAAACACTCTTCAACATCATGGTTTTATACTAGAACAGGTACATAAAAAGTGCTTTACATCTAAAAACCCACTGCCATGGTGGAGCTGGCACTGAGGAAATGCCATTTTATATAATGCACCACCAACATCAGAAATGAATACCAAACTAGTTTATACATCAAGATCTACTACCCTAAAAGGCACATCCAGTTACAGTTTGAGTGAATACTGTAAGCCCATCCAAGGTAGTGCTCAACATGATTGTTTTAGCCAACTTTGTGAGCAATTATAACATTATCTGGATCATCATAACTTTAGACAATCCCTATAGCACTTACTGTTATATGCCAATGTCAATATTTGCACACTAATCTAATGCCGACCCCAACAAATGTTTCCTCCTGCTGAAATTGGGTCTAGTCATCGTGGTGGGCAATTGAAGCCCTCTAGAAACATGGGGAGCAACAAGTGAGCATAGGACAAAAAGGAGATGAGTGATTGGAGTGCTCATACAATCATGATGAACTCACACCTCTTATTGTCACTGAGGACAAAAGGTAGGTTCACTTGATCATCCAAGTGTGGTAGAAAAATAAGGTTCTTTTGTATTCTAAATGTAGAACTAGAAATGAGAAACATGATGTCAGAAAATACATACAATAGCACTACTACAGCTTCACCTGTCACGGGCAAAGGCTAATACACTATTCCATTCATGTGTTTGAGCGGAATCAGCTGCAACGAACAAAGCTAAGCAAGCCTCAACTCGACACCACCATCACCTGTGTATAAAAAAATGAATCCGACCAAAATCAGCAATTCAAACCTATTGCCACTATTGCATACTGTCTAGGGTCATCACCCCTCCCCATCTACCAAAACTACTGGTGTTGTATCCCATTTCCCCAAGTTTCAGATATAAGTTGCTAATGGTGTTTCCTCCATCAAGTAACAGTAGACAAAGCCAAATCAGTGAGTAAACATAGATTTATGGTTGTTCATCACACAAGGCTATTCCACATCCTGTCTTTCTAGCATTCATTAACCTCACATTAATGATTGATCTTTAGTCTAAACCAAGTAACACCCTAGCTAATTATACAACCCTGATGGGCTATTAGCAGGTAAATCTGATTTCTCTTTCAAATTGTCCATCCTAATCTCTGATTTTTGGGTCTAAGATTACACAACCATAATACTAACAACATTAACCAGAGAGCACAAAGATTGTAATGATTCTTAACCAAAAACTAAACTTTTTGAGCTAAACATGTCAACTGATGAACACAAATTCAGTACAAAATGCATAGCATTATCATTTCAGTGTAAATCAAACATCATACAACAATCCTGACTACATATATTTTATAGAGGTCAGATCAGAAACCCTAACGAGTAAAAGCGTACAAAACAACACACACATAAATGAGGAGCGCGATAGGCACCAAGATCACGAGAGGCACGATGGCGGCGATGCTGTGGCCGCTCCCACAAGCCAGAGGACCGAGCTTGATCTGGACCACATTGATGAGCGCAAGCATGAGGAATATACAGCCGGAGACGGATCCGGCGCCGGAAACGACCATCCCGACCCGGAAGAGAGTCCGGTTGACCTGAGCGAAGATCTCGCCAGGGTGGTAGTGAGGGGTGCGGGCGAGGCGGAAGGCCTGCTTGAGGCCGAGGGCGACGAGGCTGGAGAAGAGGAAGGAGCTGAAGGAGTAGACGTGGAAGGCCACGAGGTTCTCGGCGACGGAGGGAGTGGCGGCGCAGGTGGGGTCGACGAGGGTGTTGGAGAAGTCACTGGGGTTCCAGGCAAGGCCGATGAAGACCGCTAAGGTGAAGAGGGAGTTGACATTGACGATTCCGTCCAGGGCGGTGATGTGGATGCTGGTTCCCGGATCCGACGACATCGTTTTGGTCGGTGAACTGAACGCAGTAGGGGGTTTAAGGTCGATCCGTAAAGACGAAGGACATGGAAATAAATTGGTAAAGTGGCAGCGAAGGTGCTGTGATGAAACGACGTTGGTATAAGAAGAAAACGACAAGAGAATATTGAGAAAGAGAAGAAAAAAATAACGCCGTTGCCGGGGATCGAACCCGGGTCACCCGCGTGACAGGCGGGGATACTTACCACTATACTACAACGACTTGCTTGTCAAGTAATTTATTTAAAGTTATAGATTAAACATGATAATATGATCTGTTCCTTTGAAAATAGAAACAAGATCTCTCTATTTCTCTTTTTTTGGGCTTGTTTTTTTACTGTACAAAATAATGATAAAACACAAATTTGGAAGTCAATCTGAGCTTCAAAGTAGCAAAAGTTAAAATTTGGCCATCTCAAAGCAACTACCGCAGGAGTGATGCCAAGAGCAGAAGTAATTCTCATTTCCGGACTTCATAAAATGTGTATTACAAGATTGTTTCTGTTTGTAAACATTGTCTACAATCCTTTAACATCACAGACAATGCCTATAACTCTCACTATCTATGAACACTGCCTGGCTACACATTCAGTATAGTATCGTGCATACATATGGCACAACAATAATTCTATCAGAAACGTAATTGCAAATAAATACAACTGGACAGATCTTGTATCAAGTATACCCACCAAATATAGTTCGGTGCAGACTCGTTTCTTCTCATCACCAGTTCAGCACCAATGTCAAGGCTCAATGTAGGTGAGCTCGGTTTATGGACATGCTCAAACCAGCAGGGTCAGTCTCCTTTCTCAGACAACAGTTCCTTGACAGAGTATATAGTAGGAATGGTCTGAGATTCCTCCTTTCTTTCACCATGCCACCAAGAATCGTCCAGAATTTCAGCTATGTAGTTTTCTTGATGAAGAAGATGAGGTCATGGAGGTCGGTGACACCAGTGACAATGGAGAGGCAGATGATGGCAATGGGGTTGAGGTTGAATCATCCACCCGGTTTTGTTTTTCTTTGATTCGTTGTCCATTAATTTGTGGTACCCTCGATGAGAACAAACTCTTGAAAAATTCATATGATGAAAAGAATAGTGCTCCTTGGGACATATACATGATCAATCTTGGAACTAACCCCCTGATAGGAAGAAAAGTAATAATTAGCATTTTATACCATCGATCGCATTTCCAAACAAAGAAAGATAATAACAGCTGGGATATACAAACATTTCTAGCTGAAAATAGTTTATATAAACGGCTTGATCGGAGACTGCTAGCCATTACGTTCAAAAAGGAAAACAAACGTACCTGTATAGACCTTTCAGACCTTCCTGTTTGCCTATTTCTTGCAAGGCATGAAGCACGTTATTATATTGGCTGCTAGATCCTGGAATCTGCATGATACATACTTCATAAGAAATGTAAAACAACAAGATAAAACAATAAACAAAATATTGCTCAGCTGCAGAGTTCCTGCTAAATCCCACTCAGAAAGGTCTAAGCAGATCACAGTTTAACTGGAAGAATTTAGTATTTGGAAATCTATGCACAGCATAATAAATGTCATTTTAAATTATTCTCTAACTTCAACATTATACTTGCTATTCAATCGAACTAAATATTCATTAACTTAGCCCTACACTTCTTTATGAAACATATTCGAAACATAGTTTAGACAGACTGCTAATCTGATAAATGATGCAAGAAGAAATTCATATTACAAAGGTTGGAGGCATATGTAATGACTGGGTAAAAACTTCTTTTATTCAACTCACAGGGTCATAAAATGCTATTGATCATATTCTGGGCTCCAGAATACTTATACAATACACAATCTACAAACCTGTGTCTGTAATCTTGTTTTCACCACATCAAAAGGAGTTGTGCAAAAAGCAGCAGTAGATCCAGCAAGTCCTCCACATAATAGCTGCATGTATAGTAAATTAACCTATAACATTCTGTATAGAAGTGAAACAAATAATAACTAACTGTTGTCAGCCGTTCCCAGAAAACTGGAATACCATAGAAACAGTTCTTTGGAAATGAATGAGGACTGGGTGAGGGGAAAACTAACCGTCTGTAATGCACTTGGTTGAGCATTGGATTGATGTGATGACAACATTAATTGCTTCAGGCTTTCATAAGTGTAAAACTGTACAGATGGAAAAGGTAGCCTCAGAATTGCACGGTTAACTAGTCAGGACTATTAGATATTAATACATGGCAAGAGACAAGAGTTAAACTACCCATCTTGGGATCTAAACATGCCCAACATAAAATAACAGGAAGAATAATACTTCTACCATCATGTTCAGGCCATAAACCTTTTGGTCTTTGGATATCTCATTCAAGAAATACAATATCACAAAACAAAGGGTCACACCTTGAGTTCAATTATAATTGCTCAGAACTTATAAGAATCTTTCTACCAAGTCACACCACCAAATTGTAGAAAGACCTAACCTTAATAATTGAGTGTGGCACATTCCTGCAAAGTACAGCTCCCCACCCAGCATATAATGAAGGCAAACCACCCTTTCCAATAGTTCCAACTAATGCACTCCTGCAAAGACAATTCAGAAAATTAACATGGAAGCACAAATGAACAAAACAGTGTCTCATATGTGGAATCGGTTTCTTTTCCTGTAAATATGTTTAGTTGGCCAAAACATCCTAGAGCAATTTTCTAATTGAAACAAAAATTGCAAGACCTCAAACAAGTGAAAGTGACTTTGAACAGATGTATAGGACAATGGATTAATCATCAAACATAAGGCATATTGTGAAGCAAGCAACACTAATGATTGAACTTCTCATATTTAAAAACACTTCACCAGAATTGTAAAGGTTTACCAACTGTTGTGATAGTGTGAACCAACTTGCATCTGCTGCTTTATATGCTCACTGGGAGTAAAAACGAAGGAAGTAGCAATGCTTGCACAACCACCGGCCACGCAATGAGCTATAGAGTAATATTCCTGTGAGATGAAGATGATAACATATTACAGGCTAGCCATCTAGAAGATAATAACAGGTTATTTTTCGCCTTCTCCCCTTCTCCACAAAATTGTAACATGAGAAAAGAATTGGGTCAAACAAGAAAAAAGAATTAGGCTTAAAAGTGAGAGAGTATAATTACCTTAGGAAAAAGAGGAAGCAGAGCCCCCTTAACTGATTCATATGTGAAAGTGTAAATTGCAGAAATTGGAGCTGAAGATGCAATATTACTAGTAATTCCACGATACAGACCGTTTAAACCTGAAAATAGTATATCAATCAATTGTGAAGACAAAAACCTTCTTCAAAACGGATATTTCTAGTTGTTATAAAGCATACCTCTTTCAGAAACAATAGATCTTCCAATGTAGAAGATGGACTTCTGATCTGCTCGACATGATTGAATGACTGTCTTAATCGTATCAACAGGATGTAGACAAAGGCTAACACAAATACCAGCTAATGCCCCGGCAAAAGCATGCTCTTGCTTAGCAAGAGCACGATGAGATTTTTCATGTGCAGTAGAGGAAATTTCAGTGCTAGGTTCATCCTTAATGACAGACTCTCCATATTGTTTTCTTTCGTTCTCTAGCATCGCACTATCATGAGTCTTATGTTGACATTCTTCGGATGCCTCGTTACAGGAAGCTAATAAATCAATATTGTGATCTGCACATAGGCCAGAATTTGGAGTTCTAAAAAAACTAGCAACTACCTTCTGATCCTGGGAATCACCAAGTAAATAATCTGAATACAGACTGGTGATTGCTTTTGTATTTGTCGCCAACTTTGAATTATCAAATGATAAAGCTTTAACTTTAATTAAATCAGGATGACAGTCAGCATTTCCAGCACCCAAGTTCTTTGCAGAATGATTATTAGTTTCCGAAAGACAACCCCCAACAGAGCTGATTGCATCTTTAGGAATAGAGTGTTCGTCATTTTTCTTGCTCTCAATTTTTGTGGTATTGACCAAATACTTTATTCTTGATGGAATGAAATCACTCATCCATCCATATATGTAACCCAATTCACATGATATTCCCAGACTTACAAGCTCACTTCCCTTACAAGAGTCACGAGGCAAGTTGGTAAACCTCTCCAAGGTTGAATGTATATGGTTCTCTCTAAACAATTCAAAGGCAGATATCTTCTGGCTCACCTTATGAAATTGTATGTTTGGCTGCATCATATGTGAAAAATGGTTACCAGCCCTTAAATCAACATGAAAGTACTTACTATCAGCTGAATTAGGTGCCCTTCCATTTACTTCTATACCAATATTACCCAAGATATCCTCTTTCAGGATGCCTTTGTCATTGTTATTTGAGATTCCATTAGGTTTAAGGATAGCAAGTGGATCCACACGATCCCATAACTGACCAACTGTTGACACGAACTCAGCAGTGGTCAGTATCTCAACAGACTTGGGTTTCGCTACATTGCTATTTTGCTTACGTTTATTAGAGATAGGAGAGGGATATTCTTGACAACCCAAATCAGCGAGCTCAGAGGAGGCACCTTTAACTACATTGCACTTGTATTTGCTGGAATGTCGATCAATTACAGTTTTAGGTTGCTTTTTACACCCTGACATCTCCTCAAATCAATAATTTCCTTTGAAAAAGCCAACAGTCGAACAATATCTTGATAGATTACTAACTGCAACAGGGAATTACAAGTTTAATTATTTTGAGTGCAAATAACCAATGCCAAGAAGCCTATTAGTCTCAAGGAATTTATTCAGATAAGCACCAAGATAGATATGGTTACAGCTGACAACACAATGACAAACCTTAAGTTGGGCGTCAAACACTCTAACTGTAACTGAAAAAAAAAAAAAAATCACATTTTTTGGAAAATTAATATGAACACAAAATCATCAATCAACTCAAAGGAATTGATTCCACATTTTAGAAATTCTAGATGTTGTTGCGATACAAGTGCCTAGTACATGATCATAGCTGTGAGAATTTACACTCAAAACATGTCAGCTCAGAAAACTTAACTGATTCTAGCAACATGCCAACATGCATTAAGAAAATAAAGAAAAGGAAATGAAAGAGCAATTCCAACTAATCAAGAAAATTGGATTAAAATCAAATGATCAAACAAGAAAAAAATATAAGCATATAGGCAAGAACAAGACTAAATTCCTTTACCAGTTAACTCATTCCCAGCTCTATTTCATGTAGATTGACTGAGAAGCTTGTAGATTGAGCCCCTCCATTGTACAAGAAAGCAGTAAACTGATTGGAGCTGCAACACTCCTAAATTGGAAAGCAAATTCAACAATTAGACAGTACTGAACTAGCTAACAATAGCTTCAAACAATCACTTAATCGAAACCAGGCATATAATAATCAACAAACACATTACAGATTGGTACGGTCAATTCTTCTCATTTTCCCGGCAACCAAACAGAGAAAACGAAATTGAAAGCTTTTGAGAAGTAAAACCTTGGCGGATTCGGCTGCTGGCGAACTGATAGCGGATTCGGCAGGTACCAATGATACATATTCTCGAGAAAAAATAACTGAGAAACTGGAGTGAGCTAAGCAGGAAAGTTAGGGTTTAATGATAGGGATAGGTTGTAAATTAGCACGAGTGAGCTGAGCATAAATTCAAATTATGCTCAGCAAAAGTGCGCCGACTTTTTGGTACCAAACCGGACAGATGGTTCCTAACATGAGCCACGAGCGACATTGATTGGGGCATCAAGAAAATTTTGGTGATTGCTGGATCTTTAAATCTTGATGAATCAGCAACGGTCCAGATTGAGTTATGCAAGTGGTTACAAATTTCTATTTCAGTAGAAGATGGTTTTGAGAGGGTGGGAAATTGGGAGAAGCTTCTTTCCGGCATTTTTTGACATTTTTCTGGCACTAACGTTTTGGTAAGATTAACAATTTTAGCATATTGGGAATCTTAGGAATGTATATAACACGTCACTGATGATGAAATAAAGTAGTGGTTTTGGGGAGGTGCTTGGACTTGGGTCAATTTTCGGTATGAAAAGTTAACGAACATGTGTTATTTTTGCAGGAAGTTGGGTCACATGGAGAAGTATTGTGCAGCGTTTTTGATGTCGGAGGTGGTAAGTGATGAGAGGGCATATGGGGATTTTATGAAGGCGCA
>JAYMTH010003308.1:0-11098 GCA_036897465.1 Pelargonium australe | reverse complement strand
TGGGTTTGATGTTTATGTGATATGAGTTTGATGTTTATGTGAAATGGGTCTGGTGTGGATTTTTGGTAGTGGTGGTTTTTGGTTTATGGTTTGATAGTTGTGTTTGTTCTTTTGAATTTGGTTTATGATTTTGTAACAAATGTATATATGGACTGCTCTGTTTTTGTTCTTCTTTTTCTCTCTAAACATTCACTCTCCCAAAGCATGTTCTCTGATGCTCACTTTATAGCACTCAAAATCAACAGAGATTGAAATTTAAAAATTGAAATTGTTGAGATAGTGGTTTGATGGAAGAGGAAGTTTACTTTACTTAACGTTGTACAAATCTTAACACTCCCCTCAACTACAAGTCGATTGTTCGTGTGTAGAAGAGGATGTCCCTGGAGAAGTTCGTTTCCGGTCGCCAGAGAAGAAGCATCGCCGACGATCTGGTTTGAGAGAGGGAGAAAAAAAAGATTGAGTGGCAATCTCTATAAATTTGAGAAAAAGACGAGGGTAAAATCATAATTTCATATATTTGATAGAAAAGTAAGGGTAAAATAGTAATTTCAGTTATTTATATTTAAAAAAATATTTTTTATTGCCACGTCAGCGCTAGTTAACGGAATCTGTTAAAAATTTGACGGTAGGGACCATGACGGATCAAAATTTTTATTTTTGGACTACCAAAAAATAATTTAAAGTTCATGGACTATCTGTAAACAAACTTGTTAGTTCAAAGACTACTGGAGATGTTTTTTCATAAATTAATAAAAAACGAGGGCTAGGGTCTTAGAAATATTTAACCAGAAAAGATCATGATCGTTGGCAATAAATCACGATCAACGGACAAGATATCCATGTACAGTCCGAACCATCGCACCCATCTCCTAACCAATCCAGAGGTTGAAGATAACGAGCAGTGCTGCAGATTTTGATACCACTTCACTCTGTGTATCTCTTCTTCCCCAAATTTCTCTTTCTTCACAACCAAATCTATACATGTGAAGCATCTCAGCACAAAAATGGCTGCCATTTTTGCCTCTATCATAGCCTCTCTTCCTCTGAGCTTCTCTGGGCCACGCCCTTCTCTCTTTGCCAAATCCCCTCTCTGCCCCCACCTATTCTCTCCATTCTCGGTAAAGCCACTGACTCTTACTTTCTCAAAATCATCGGGAGCAGAGCTCTCCGCGACGGAAGATGAGTGGCTCAAGAGACTCCCCGAGAAGAAGAAGCCTCTCTACTCTCACAGCTTGCCTTGTATCGAGGCCTGGTTGAAGAGCCTAGGTTTCCACCAGAGCAACGACGACCGGGCCGTCTGGTTCATTGAGAAACCCGAGTGGCACGCCCAGCTCTCGCTCGATGTCACTGACCTCTATATAAGGTAATTAGTACGCTGTTTTTTCTACATAGCTCTTCTATGTTGTTCGTTTGTGAATTGCTGCTGTATTTTTACTATCTGGGTTTTTGTTATGAAGTGTAGATATGGCTATTCATATACTGTGTTGTTTCTTTCATTTCTCTGGACAATGACCTATATTTTGAGTGGCCGCTAGGTTCAAGTTTGCATTCTTGCTTGGTTATAGTCTTCTCTTGCTATGTTGGTTTTTTAGGCCATTTGATTCTTCTCTAGATGTGTTGTTGCCACTCTTAAATGAAAAAAATGAGAGCAGCCATATTAGTCAGTAAAAGTTTCTGTATAAATGGAGGCAGATATATAATGTTTTCTGGTAGCCAAGTAAACTAGACCAGGAGCAAATGAATTCATGATGTTGGCTAATCTTAAAAATATAAGTTTGAAAGATTGTTTAACATTATACTCTATCTTTTCATGGTAAAGGCAAAACCCCTTGGAAAGGAGCAAATACAGAGTCACGACTCGGGGAAAATTCTTTTTGCATACTTGTGCATCTTTTCATGTCGTGTACAAGACCAAAGTCCAATATGCATGGTTAGATTAATCTTCCTTCACATTCCAAGGTTACGTTTAGGATTAGAGTCTAGATCCTTCCATGAGTTGGTGGAAAGAACCGGGGCTAGTAAAGACACTTAAGCTGTTACCCAACGAGATCAGACAATCCCATTCAAATTGTCATGTTTATTTTGTTTGGGTGTTTATATTTGCATTGATAGTTAGTAAAATCCCATTTAGGCTTGCATAAATCATTAGGTCCACATTTTGCTAGAGTAAGGTTGCATGGAAGGGCTGCTTTTCATTTGATGGTTTGGGTTTGCATCAGAAAAAAAGATAATCTGATTATGGTGAAGAGTAAGAAATTTGAGATTGATGGTGATGGATGCTATAAACATGGGGTTGCAAAAATTGGGCTTTTTGATGATTTCCTTGGATAAGTATTTTCAATGATTTTAATTTGTCTGACATATGGCCATTGTTTACTACTCTCCACACTAGAACTTCAAGCATCTAAAGGCACCTTTGCTATCTTTGTTTTTCTTCCAATTGATTTAAGCTCTTTCATTTAACCCCCTCTATTTTCTCTTCTTCCCAACGTATAGGACCTCTGTTGGGATAGAGTATTTGGTTCTTATGCTCCTTGACGTCCTCCTGGTGTCATGGTTATAAGTCTTATTTGATCCCTACAGCATGTTTATAGTTCACTCCACATTTCTTATGATCCATGGTTCCATATATTGATGAGATTTGATAGGACTCAAGCTCAATGTATCCTCAAAATATACACAATTTAAGAGAACTAGCTAGTGGGATACTTGTCTCAAAAACTACAGGATAGTGAATTTTGGTTGGTAAATTTAGGATAGATCTCTAATAGGGATGTATTAAACAAATAAAGAGAAAGATGGTGCGATTTCTGTAGGGAATTTTGGGGTTGCTGGCATGGGGGGTGAGTTTCACATTCTTGAATGGGGGGCTGGGTTATAGGCTTTGCTGGGTCGTTAGGTGTGTGTTCAGTTACCGTTGTAGTGTTGGAAGCTATTTGAATGGGTTTGAGGTTGGCATGGCAAGAATGGTGGAGGAATGTAGTTTGTAATGTGGGCTCTTGGTCAATTATCAATCTGGTGCGAGGGGTTGACGATGGTGGGAGAAGCTGGAGCGTCTTAGTGACGTCAGAGAAGTGTTGATCTGATCTGGTCTTGGAGAGTGGTCATCGAGCATTGTTTAGTGTAATAGTGTCACAGAGAGCTTGGCAAACATGGGCTCTGGTAAAAGTGAGGTTGCAGCTCTTTTGTTCCTTGCTGGTGACATTTGAGAACTGGTGGCATGAGGATTTGCAGGGTGTTAGCTGGCCGAGAGTTGTGTGGCTATAGACAGTGGAACTGTGATAGGTGGTGTCCATGGGTTCTTTGAGTTGTGTCATTTGCTGTTTTAGTTAGTTTTTCCTGCTGCCTTTTATGTTACAATTTTAAGGCAAAGAGGAAGAAAATTTGGAAAAAAGTTTTTCTTTCTTTGTAACTTGTCTGAAGTCTGGGTTCTCAATGAGTTCACGTGAAAATTATGATGGTAGATCTAACATTTTGTGAACCAAACATCCACTAGATTTCTCATTTCATTTTGGTGAGCCATTTCATGAACTGTGAAGCATCCGTGATGTAGGTATTTGAAGAATGGACCTGGAAATCTGGATAAAGATGTAGAGAGAAGATTCAGTTATGCACTGAGCAGAGAAGATATTGAGAATGCCGTTCTTGGAGGGCCTTAAGGACAAATACAACGATCTCTCAGTTCTCACTGGTGTCTTGGAGCTTAGAGAACATATCCCTGGAAATATAGGACCTTGTTCAATTCCAATGTACTCCGTTTTTTTTGCAATGCATAGTGATTTTATCCATAAAGAAAATTAATGCCAAAGAGAGGAATCATGAAGTTTTGGTTGCTTATATTACATTCTCTTTGTTCAATAATCACAACCACATTAGAGTAGTTTACATTTTTTGCATCAAGGTACAGCTAAAACCTAGAATTAGATTACGCTCCCCGACCCCAAAAATTATTGTACTGTTTCATAATCTAACAGAAAAATTATAGGCTGTACACGAACCACTCGCAGCTACTCAGTCTAGGGTTCCACGGGACCAGTATTCCTTGACAAGCTGCCCGAACAGCGAATCTTCTCTCTTCATCAGCTTCATTGGCTCGTCATACTCCACCAGTTTTCCTGAAACCAGAACATTTGTATCAGATATAAAGCTACATTCCTATCTTCCAACCGAAAAAACCATATGGGGTTCGATGAAACTGACCGTCACTGATGGCAAGTACCATCGTGCAGTCCATCACGGTTGGTATCCTGTGAGCAACTGTGATCACAGTGCAATCTGCAAACTCAGTCCGGATTGTTTTCTGCAGAATGGAGTCTGTGGCATTGTCTATCGATGCAGTTGCTTCATCGAGCACCAGTACCCGACTTCTTCTCAACAGAGCACGACCTAAACAAAACAACTGCCTCTGCCCCATGCTCCAGTTCGACCCATCATCCATGACTGAAAATGGAAATAGCAGACATGCCATCATAAGTTTAGTGTTTTCGATCATCATATCTCGTAACTAATAGCTATGTCAAGACCTTACCCAAGGAGTCTAGGCCTCTTTCTTTATCTTCAACCGCCTCTCGAAGCTGACACTTACCCAGAACCTATGGAAATGCATATAACCAATATCATTTGGCACTTGTGCATGCATAGCAAAGAAACATTACTAATCCTAGTACTAAAGAGCGTGACGGGAGAGTTTACCTCCCATATTTCTGGGTCGGTATGCTGAGATAAAGGATCCAAGTTATATCTGACAGTCCCGTTAAAAAGAGTAGGATCTTGAGGTATAATTCCAAAACGCGACCTCAGATCATGAAGTCCAATGCTACTGATGTCGATGCCATCTACTACAATCTTCCCTCCAACCGGCTCCACCAGGCGAAATAGAGCACCTATCAGAGTAGTCTTTCCACTGCCAGTTCGGCCAACAATACCGATCTTGTGCCCTCCTTCGAATGTGCAACTAATTCCCCGAAGAACAAGTGGTGCGTTGGCTCTATATCTTATCTGTGTATTTCATCAATAATATTTCTCAGTTCTCACTATACTAATCTTCAAAAACTGTTATCTAGTATTCATTTGTACATAATCTACCTGTAAGTCGCGAATCTCGACCTTCCCCACAGCTGGCCAGTTGGATGGAGGGCGGTTTTCTTCAGTCACTTCCGGGGCTTCACTAGGTATGTGCATGTATTGATTAAGCCTTTCTACTGAAATTATGTAATTTGCTAGAGTGCACTGATTTTGTATTGACATAACTAGGGATATGTTCAACGATAGACCATACGAAAGTGCCATCCCGATAAACCCTGAAATAACATCATTCACAACCCAAAATGATGTCAAATTAGACCTAGGCTATCATATCTTAGAAGATCCTTTTCAAAAAAAGTCGAAAAACTTACCGGAGCTAAAAGTTCCCGGAGGAAGCAAAACCATACAGAGTGCTGCAGAGGCAAGAACAGTTGCACTCAGTGTTTCTAGCCGTTGGATTAGCCACTCATTTGCAGCAAAGCTGTGAAAGAAGGGACTAGCATTTGTATCAATGAGGTCAAGGTTCTTTGCAAAGAATCTTTCTTCCTCCTGAAAAGCTCTTATTGTGATAGCTCCTGCTACAGACTCGGCTAGATGATTTGCTACCAAGGATTTTGTCGTCCCATTTAGACGCATCAACTCTTTCGCAGTGGAAAAGTAGTACTTCTGCGAACAGCAAATGCCATGCTCGTATCATTAAAGCTGAAATTCTCGTCATATAACCATTCTTAGTATTTACGTACCTGTAAGCGAATGGCCAGATATATGATTGGTATGGAGACGAACAGGACTTGCCATGTGACAACAGCCAGAACTCCAAGATTGGCATAAGCATTCGTGGTAGCCCCGACAGCAAAGATTAAGGAGAATGGAACATCAAGATCAACAATGCTCAGATCAGATGAGACCTGTTGAGAGAATAGTTCCATATGCTTAGTAGTGTCATGTGTTACTGTTAATTAATGTACTAATAAGAGTTAAAGATCGATGCTTACTCGACTAAGTATTCTTCCCAGAGGAGTAGAGTCGTAGAAAGACATGGGAGCACGAAACAAGGAGTTCAATAACTGAGAAAATAAAGACTTGGACGATTGAAGACCAAGAACAACAACAGAGAGAGATCTGCATAGTAAAAACAGTGTTGATCCGAATCCAATCAACAAGTAAACCACGATCAGTCGCAATGTGCTAACATTCGGGTTTTCAACATTGGCAGCCATCCAGGAGTTCTGTGCTATCTGACCAGAGATAAATGTGATGTGAGCCAGAATGGCTATAGAGAAGTACAAGTAGCCTTTGCTTTGACTCAAGTACTGCAAGTATGGCTTAAACCCAGTGTCTCCTGTTTCTCTTTCTTCTTGCTTAATGAGTTGGTCACCTTTAGATTCTTTAGGCTTTTTCTCCACATAACTCTTGCTTATCTCTCTTGCAGATGTTTCGTGTTTCGGGGTAGAAGTAACATCAGCAAGCCTCTCAGAACCAGCAGTCTCTTTGTGTGCATTGACAAGCTCTAAAAACTCTTGGCTAGAGGCCAATAGCTGATTATAAGGAGCTGCTCGCAGAATTTCCCCATCCGACATCAGCTGCAAACAAAATTAAACATACCGATATGTCCCAGCCACATTATTCAGATAAGAAGAAAACAAAGAAAGAAGAAGTGCCAACTAACCAAAACAGAACTGAATTCTGGCAGGAAATCAACTTGGTGGGTCACGAGTAAAACCGTCTTTCCTGATAATGCTCTCATGACATATTCCTGCAAGGGTTTAAATCAGAGTTCAGTAAAAATTTGAATCCGAAATGGGAATCACAGAAGCCAGTGCATGGTATTCAGAAATGTACTTACATTGAATAAGCTTGAAGCAGTATGTGCATCAACAGCGCTGAATGGATCGTCCAAGAGATATATATCAGCATTCTGATAGAGTGCACGAGCGAGTTGAATTCGCTGCTTCTGACCGCCACTCAGATTAACTCCTCTTTCCCCTATTTCAGTGAGATCTCCATATGGAAGCAATTCAAGATCCTTTACCAATGAACATCTCTCGAGTGTTTCTTCGTACCTCTGAGTGTCCATGGGAGCCCCAAACAAAATGTTGTTTTGTATTGTTCCTGACTGAATCCATGCTGTCTGAGAGACATAGGCAATCTTCCCATAAACTTGGATCTGTAAAGTGAAGAAACAAAACCAGATTATTAATGTTGCTATCATAAGAGAAAGTACAATAGCAGAAGACTGAACTTACAGTTCCTTGGACATTTGGGACTTCTCCAAGAATTGCTGCAAGAAGGGTTGATTTTCCTGAGCCAACTTCTCCACATATAGCCACCTTTTCACCATGTTTAACCTCTAAATTTACGTTCCTGAGAGTGGGCTTCGATGAATTCTCTACCCACGAAAAACTAGCCGACTTGATCAAGATAGTATGGTTCGAGTTTTCTGTGTTGCACTTTCGTCTGACATTCGTGCTCTGCAGCTCTGGCGCCTCGAGAAACTTCACAATACGCGCGAATGCAACCTTAGCTTGAATGACCACCCCAATGACATCAGGAATAGATCTAATCGGATCCTGAACTAGACGTAGAGTTGCTACAAATGTGAAAACATTGCTAGCATGGAGAGAAATTTTGAGGAAATAACATGCCCCAAATGTAGCAGCAGAGACCAAAACAGGAGATGACCAAAAGAGAAACCCATTATATGATTTCCTTAGCTGCACTGCTGATAGCCATTTGTACTCAACTTTCCTCAAACTTTCAATCACATTCTTGAAATGTGTTTCCCATGCATATAGCTTCAGCACCTTCATGTTCACCAGAGCCTCAGAACTCGCCTTCAGCCTCTCGTCTTGCGCTACCATAAGCCTACTCTGGAACTTATGCTGCAACTTTGCAAGTGGAGTGTTGCATAGAACAGTGAATATGATAACCACCAAGGCTGCAAATGTTGCAAGCCCCACAGAATGGAAAAGAATCGCCAGCGCGATGCAAAGCTGAAGGCTCGTTGTCCAAGTCTGATGGAACCAGAAGGGGAATTCCCCGATTCTATACGCATCCACTGTAACATAGTTCATGATCTCGCCACCCGAGTGAACCATCCTAGCTGCATTTGACAACTTGAGCTGCTTCTTGTAAATGGCTGCAGTGAGTAGAGACCTCACTTTCAGACCAACTAGCCTGCTACGAAAGTACCATTGCCTTTGTGACAATGATTCGAGGCTCTTTGCAACGAAAAGGGTTATGGCCAGCACATATCCTTCGTACTTAAAAGCTTCGTTCCCCTCGGCAACTTTAATGAAGGCATTGAGAAGCAGAGGGCCTGTTGATAGAGTGAGTATCTTCATCAAAGCAAAGAACCCGGAAACAAAAATCTCTCTCTGGTTGCATTGAACTATTGTCCACAAGATTGATGGTTGTGATGATGGTTCAGCTTGTTTCTGCTTGTTCCATTTCTCCAAGAATAGCAAATAACAACTCTCTGATTGATCAGCCTCGCGCAACTCGGGTATATCTTCCTCCTCTAGAGTCTTCTCTCTACCCCTTTTCATTACCGGGTTCATCCACCAGAACGACATTCTACCAAAGAACCCAGCTTTGGCAAATGTACTCGCGCGATTAGCACGAGATTCGCCAAGTTTGCTGATGCCATTGGCCTCCCCATTCAAAGGAGTATAAATGCTATCAGAATCCTCGTACTTGTAGCTCTTATAAGCACAAAACAGCAACAATATTGCTCCTGGGAAAGAAAGAAAATCCAGAGCAAGCTTGACAGTTACATCTCTACTGAGAATGGCTGCAAATACAGAGAAACAACAGAAAATTCCAGCTGACAAGAAAGCAATGATGGACAAGAGCCTCAAAGGAGTTTTAGGAAAATGTCTTGGCCACAAGCTCACAGCCAATCCAACCAGAAACCATGTGAATCCCTGAAAAACCATCAGTAGCCACCAATTGAAAGGCAAGGCACTGTGGGTTTTCCTCAGCTTCTCTTCCAGAACCCAAATGCCCAAGCACAGATACACCAATCCAAGGCCTCCATTGAGGATTGCAGATACTATCTGCAGAAGAGAAGAGCCCTGAAACCGGCCCGGGATTCGAGCAGTTTTGGGAGATGACTTGTGGATCATGTTGAAGATGAGGATGAGTAGGAGGATGATATCAAAGCAAATCATCAAGGCATGGTTGAGACAAGAAGAGGGATGGCTAAGAACCTCAAAACTAAAAGTGCAAGCCTTCCCAGGTGTACTGTCCCAACACCCAGAATCCCCACAAAACACAGTCCACAAATCTCCCATCATTTTGCAAATTGCAAGGTCTGCTCTGCAACACAAAAACAGACATCTATGAAGAATATATTCTAAATAAGTGCCATTAAAGCATATAATTCCCTCTGAATTTAGAGTTTTGTGGAAACCAGAATATGCTCACCCAATGATTAGATACTACAAAGTAAAACCAACAATTTTGGGAAGATCATAATATGTTCACCTCACCACCCATTGATGACAAGAAATAAAGAAAACATCTTTTTCTTTTGTTGGTTTTGATGAGCAAAAACACAGTGGAATCAAGAATAGTGAGCCAAAACAGCAAGTAGCCATTTTAATAAAATAAATAAAAGAGTGGAGGCTACGTAGTTGCAAGCATTGTGCATTGAAATTCTCAATAAAAAAAATGACAAACCAGGTGGTGTGGAGTGGACTGTTACTGCAGTGGCTTATTGTTCATAGTTGACATGGAATGGAAGTGAAGCAGTTTAGTATATACATGGATATGGAAATGGAGATGATATCGTCATGGCTCACGTTTGTGTTATGTTTTGTCGTGTTTTACACTAAAATACACACACACAGGTTTGTGTCCCCTATCAATACTGAGACGGTGCAAAACTAATACAGACCATAAACATTTTAGAAAGATGCCATTTTAATGTTCTTGTGGTCGACACTGATGGATTCTGAACTTTGGAGTGATAATAATGTTCATAATCAATATTGCAATAACTACTTTTCTAGTGAAGACTGCATCATAAATAACAAAACAAAATAATGAGTTGCCATTTTTTGTTGTCTAAAGGTAAAATGTTTTGTCATATTATAATTATTGCAGTTGGTGGGGGTTGTAGGCACCCAACAAAAATTTTCAAGGTCCACCGATTCAGCTCAATTCATATGAATTGGAACTAACAACACGTACGTACACACTAGCAAGGTTACTCAGTTACTGAGTTATTTTCTATGAAACGTACACATGCAATTATTTAAAACAACTACCCACAACAGAGTGATGCTACTCAAAATATCGTAAATCAAGACTAATGACAATGTGACATCACACTATCCCCTTTTTTTAATATTAAATTCATTAATAAGGACAAACTCTTTAGAAATTCCAAAAAATATTTAACATGCAATTCTTTCGTTTGAATCAAGATGAATTACTCTTGTCGACAAAACCACTAATTAAAAGAGTAAGGAGTACTCTTGATTACGAAGTACTATCATTTCGGTTACCGAAGAAATTCAATCATCATTCTGATCACACGAGGAACTCAAACTTCAATCATATCTAATGAAGGCACTAATTCACTCCATGCACTGAAATTGATCAATATAATCTTGTCACCCAAAATATTTTTATCATCGAATCACTCAATAATCAATGAAGTGAGCTCCAGTCTCCAGACACTTGTGTCACGACCTCAGTTCCATTTTGCAGCCTCAGTTTGATAAATGAATCTCCACTACAAGAAATATACGCATTTTTGACGCCGATTTCCGACGCCAAAAAGGAATGGCGTCGGAAATGGTAAAGTAGCTTTTTTATTTATTAATATTTTAATTTTTTCCGACGACAGTTCCGATGTCACAGTACGTCGAAAATATTTCCGACGCCTATTCTATGAAGCAACTGGAGGGCCCAACTGAAAGAGGCGTGTTTTTGGACTCGGCACTGCTTCGAAACAGTATTGTGCAAAAACTGCTCCTTTAGCAACACTGAGGAGACGCACGCGTCCACGATCATCTAGTTTCTTCCACATCCACAGGTGAGGGACCCTCCGCGTCGCGCACCG
>JAYMTH010003307.1:0-11099 GCA_036897465.1 Pelargonium australe | reverse complement strand
CAATCCACCATATCAGAGAGATCACCGGCAAGCAACACACCGATGAAGACATCTACACTGTGCTCAAAGAGTGCTCTATGGATCCCAATGAGACCACCCAAAAACTCCTCTTTTTAGGTATACCCACATCTGTTCCTTCACATGCGCGGTTGCTTGTGTGTTGTGTTTGGTCTCGTATCTATGATTTATTGTGTTTGGAGTCTGTTTCATCTTGTTTTACGATCTGGGTTTTGGTTTTTATCGAAAAAGGTGCCTTTTTGGTTGATTGGTAGAGCTATTTGTTTCAGGACATTTGAGGGTTTCTGGGTATGCATTTTATGCAGCGTCTTCTTTTTTTGATTTTTTTGCTAAGAGGGTTCATTGTCTTTTTCAATGCAGTTTCTGCTTACATTTGATTTTTGGAACTTGGCTCTAACAGTCTTTAAGTTGTTGCTGTCTGATTTATAAGTTATTCTAAAATTGATAGTCAACACCAGATTTTCTTGTGAATATGTGATGTCCTTTTTTTTATTGTGTTCTGCTTTTAAGTTGTGGCTCCTAACCTTCACTGAGGTTTGATAGAATAGAGGTTGAGCCTTGCGCAATGGTAAGGTTGCCCCTTTGTGACCTTAAGATCAATGGTTTGAGTCTGGAAACAGCCTCCCTTACAAAGCATGGGTGGTAAGTCTGCATATGTAAATAACCCTCTCTTAACTCCAGCTTTGGGTGTCTGGGCTGCCCCTTACGAGGTGTGGTCGGATTAGTGCTTTTTAGAATACAAAATATGTGTGTAAGTCACTCATTGCATATAGGTTATGCTAGTATGTGTTTGCAAATGGTTTGCTTGTGTTATCTTGGTAAGGTTTTTGTGACTATATAGTTTGCCACCAGTTTGAGTCAAATATTTCAATGGCCATGGAGCATTGATCTCTGGGTGATTATTTTCTGCTTGTTCATGTCACAGTTATTAAGTTGTATACATGATTGTTTTGACAGATACCTTTCATGTGGTCCAGAGGAAACCTCGGAGGAAGGAGGTATTATTTCTTGTCCTTGAGCCAAATAAGCTTTATCATTTACATATCTACCACACCCAAGACTCCCTTTAATGCATTAATACTTATAGTAGACTAATAGTATTGAACTATTCAAGGATTGGGTTTTCTGTGGTAATACTTGTTTTGCTGCCTTCCATCTACACATACTTTGCAATACTGTTTGCACAAATGGATCAGTTTCATTTGAATCGAGTGTTTGTCTAAGACTTATCTATCTCCAATTTGACGGGATTTTTCTATTTGCTGTTTGGGAGACATGATGACACGATACTATAGTACAACAATTTGCAAAAGTCAGTAGGAGTAGTTGTAGCATTGACTGATGTAGTTCTTCACATGTTGAATTGGGAACTAAGAATTTTTTTGTGCTTGTATTTACATGCTAGGTAGTAGGTTCTCCCAATCGATAGGGTTGCAATTAATTTGCAATACAGTTTTTCTATAGACTGGTAATATTATGGGAAATAGATAGTTTAAATATCATCCTTTGTGAACCAATGATAATTTTAGTTTGTCTTTTTATTTATTTATTTATTTATTTTTTCAGTTTTTGTTAGTCCCATAAATAAGTGCAAGTATATGCACCTGCTGTTTTTGTGTATGTATGCTTCTGTTTGTTTATCTTCTCTGCTGCATTGTACTCCTTTCATTGCAGTTGGTATTTGTATTTTGCTTTTCTTCCCTGGAAAAGCTTTATTATATAAATTAGACTTTTTGCTGATAAAAAGGTGCTGTGTTTGTGTTGTATGACACAAACTGTTTGATAATCGTATCATGTTTGGATTAACCCTTATTATATATCATAAATCCACCTGTGAACAGAAATGGACACCTCTTACTGTGCCACATAAGTTATTTTTATTTTATTATTATAGAGCTTCTGTATGTTCTGAGACAATTGATTTTTCCTTTTATTAGTATTATTATTATGTTTTACATCAATTTATTTAGACAAAACGTAATTTTCTTTGCTTTCACTACTGTAGAATTCAAACAGCAGGGCGCCTGAAGATTCTAGAATGTCAACAAGCACTCAGGGGCGAGGAGCTAGGGGTAATCGTGGGAACTATTCTTCGCATTATATCTCTTCTGGTACTATTCACATTCGATACAAGATGCTCAAATAATGTCTTTTACTCCCAGTCAGAGAAATCTCTTTGTTTTATTCATTGAACCTTTCCTTCTTCCCCCTCTTTTTTGTGATTAAGAAACTGTCGTACATATTTGAATTTAATAGTTGATCCGTGAGTGCGACTTCAAAGTTATTTAGAGGGGCTTAGAGGATTGAGGTAGTTTTTAGTTTCTTATGACATAGAATTGCTAATGTGAGTTAAGAAGGGAGCTATATTCATGACAAATCATGCAACTTTTATGCAGTATGGACTAAAGTTCTGTTTCAAAGCTGCAAATATTGAATTATCTGCTAGAGTTGTGTTTCCTTTTTACCGACCTTGGCTATCTTTGCCTAACATTTTGAACGAAAAAAGAAAATCAAATAGCTGTTTTAGTTTTGTGACAATACAAGTTGTTCGTATCTACTGAGAGCAGTTGGTATAAGCTAGTTATTTAAATCTGAGAATCCTATTTTTTTTCCCATCTACTTCACAACTAGTGTGGCATGTTCATCTCATGTTGTAGCATATGTTTTCCCTGATGATCATGAAATAATTGATTTACTTAACACATCTTTGGTGCTGGTGGTGTAAGAGACCACTTTGGTGCGGTAAGGTGCCAAAAGCCCTAGGCTAGGGTTAAGAGGCAAAGTCTCTTTCCTGAACACTATTTCCTTGTTCAAGCTTGTATATATATGTCTTGAAAAGGTTCCTTAGGCCGTTGCAAGATAGGATTTCGGCACCTTTCTGTATAAAAAAAAAAAATTGATTTACTTGATTTACCTCTCTATCAGATGCTGGTGCTGGGAGAAATTCAGCTCCTCGAAGGGTCAATGGAGTTGGCTATCGGACTGAGAGAGGCCCTACATCATCATCCTCATCAATTTTGGAGAAAACAAAAAATGATGCAGCTCCTCATGTGACAAAGTAATTATGTAACAGTAATTGTGTGCTTTCATGAATTGTTCATTGCTGGTGGTAGCTCATTTCTTTGCAACGTATTTGTTTAATATTAATATTTCTTCTTCCTGTTTACAGGTCTACAATTGCAACACCGAATGGCCCCACAAATTTATCCAATGGGAGTTCTAGTCCTACTCATGGTCCCCCATCTGCAAGTGTTATTATTGATGTTCTTGAAGATGGTTCAACTGATGCAAATAAGGATACTGCAGCACCTGTGTGTTCTGTTGTTGCAGAACAACTTCCTTCCAAAAACATCCCCACCTTCGGTTCTGTAATTGGAGTTGATCTGGCAAAGTCTGCAACAAATTCTGATCAGCTTCCTTCTTCTGGAAGTCCTTCGGCACCTACTGTTTACTCATCTCCATCAGATCCTGTATTGGTGCCGACCCTCATTTCCAGACACCCAAGTGCTGTAGGTAGCCAGTGGGTAGTTGCCGAGCCAAATCATAATGAAGTTGGCAGTCACTTACCTCATATTGTAGCTGACTCGGACTTATCTAAGATTGAAAATGTAGCCTCGGTTGCAAACAGAAAGGTGCCAAGCAAACTGAAGGCAGTAGAAAAGGTCCAGTTGTCTGAGCCACCTCAATCCTCATCTTTGGCTATCCATGATGGACCTTCTGCCGTTAGGTCTTCCATTTATGATGGCCAGTCTCCACAGGAGACTATTGGCCCTTCAACAGGTATTGCATATAGCCCTGCTTTTCTAACAATAAGATTTATGCACTCTTTAATCTTTGAGTGTAGGATTCATATGATTTAATCGATACAATTTATGGAGTATACATTAGTATTATGATCTGAAATGACTGTTATGTCCTAGATTAACATTATATAACTTTTGTTTGTTTATTTGTCTTCCATTATAAATAAAGCCTCTTATTAGGCTAGTGTTCCTGCCCATTGGTTTTGGGTCCACAACATTGCATCCTCCCAATTGGAAGGATGCAAGAAGATGAATTAAGGGTTACTTTGACCTTGTTAAGCAACCTATTCATGTATTATAGTTTAGCAAGGATATTAAGTAAAATCCTACATCATTTATCTCTTCCTTCAAAAGCTTACAAGGCCACCAAAGGATGGGTGTCCATTCTCCCTCCCCCATCCATTGGCGGGCCAACAAAGGCTTAGTTCTGCCCATTAAAAATTGGGAAGGTGCTTGTGGCTTGAATGACCTTATTTATCTGCTGCAAACTTGAGTTGGGCCGGTTATCTTTGAAATTTATAGTTCAAAAATAATGAATTTCATTTATTTTGAAATATAGCTAAAATATCTTTGTTCAGCTTCTTAGTGATTATTGAGTTGGGCCGGTATGCTACTTTACATATTTTTCCTCTGGAAGTTCATCTCATCCCTCTGCAGAGTCCTTTACTTTTCTCTTTGTTTCTTGATTGCAAATCAATGTTTTGATTATTGATGTATTCATTTGGTTATGTTTTTGAAGTTGTTGTGGAACCAGAGCTTGCTTCCGTAAATGCCGAATCCAGTTCACAATCAGTACCTTACTCAAATGTCTCTGAGGGTCACCATGTGACCTTTCCTCATCATTTCCAAGTTCCTGAAGCTCTGAGAAATGGTTTGACTTTTGGAAGCTTTGATCCTGGTTTTGGACCAAGCATAAAATCTAATGGTCCTGCTGGTGATATTAGTTCTACGGTTGGTGTTGAGTCTTCTCAAAGGAGCGATGACACTGCTACGGAAAATCCTAGGTTGGTAAATGTTACTAGTCATAATATGTATGTGTGTGGTTGCATATATACTTGTATGTGTGACATGCCTTTAATATATTCATTCTATCATTTGCTCTCATTCTAATGATTGTGGATTGCCCTGTAAAGGGTTAATGGGCACCACACAGGGTTTCTGCTGCCTGAGGTTTTGCGCCATACCTTGTTCAATAATGAAGGGTTACTTTCTGACAATGAATAAAAATTGTGGTTGTTTACATGATAAGATTATAACGACTCCAAAATAGAGTAGACAATCCAACTATCGGATTAATCTGTGCACATTGGTTTGGTTTGTTGGATGTCTATTTCATTCCATTATTACATTTTTCTTGGGAAAAGGGGTGTTAAGGTTTAAACGATACACAAAAATCTGTCACTCAGTGACCTGCACTATCAATTTATGCTCCTATGTTTTCATTGTATTTTGTTTTTGTTTTTGTTTTTTTGTGTGGGTATTTTATTGATTCTTATCATGTTTCCCATGCAGCATTAATCATAGTGTAACCTCAATTGCACATGAAGGGGATTATCCTGACCATGTGCAGCCTACACCTGATGTCCTTGAGAAAGGGCCTTCAGAGGGTAATGTTGCTTCCAGTGTGCTCACACAGTATGATCAAATGAAGCAAGATATTCTGATGCCTTCAGAAAGTTCTCAGAACCCAGCTATTCAAAATGCTGCAAACTATAGTCTTGGATTAATGCCACCCATGCTAGGGAGTCAGCATATACAATTCGAAGCACCTGAACCTCAGGTGCGGGATGTTTCTCGCCTTTCAAATTTTGTGGTAACCCTTCTATTCCGGTACCCTATATGTGATATTTGTTTGTTTCCAATTGGTAAATAACGTTTAGACCTTAAGTTCTTATTTCGGTCAGTCTTCAATCAACTTTTAAAGGTTCAATTTTGATTGGCTTGAGCAGTTCTAAGTGCTGCCCCTTGAACTGTTACTTAGCTGTTACTTTGTACTGTACACTAACCAAGCAATTTCTTGGATTGTCATGAAGTTCTTTGAACTCATCATGTGTTAGTACTTGGAGCTGTTTAGACTAACAAACACATTTTAAACAGTAACAAAAATCGTGTTGTTTTCATGTTGGGGCTCCAAAACATGCATGCACAATTCAGTAGTTTTGTTGTGACACGCACAACACTCACACTTAAGGGTATAATTGTAAATTAATCATAATAACATGCCAAATAGGTTGGTTCTACTGTGCAGATGTGTGGCTTGGCCTTCCCGAAATTAATATTTTGAACCCAAATAACTAGTTTTATGTTAGACACTTGCATTATATAATTTATTTTGGAGGGGTGGACTAAAATAAACTGTCCTGATGGGCGAATGACTTGCATGCACAAACAGATCATTTACCCTCCCTTGCTCTACAAGTTTTAATCACATGATTCCTTTAAAACATCGTGGAAATAGATAAAGATCCCTCTTTTTGGCTGCTTTGATGTTTTACTTCATATGGATGTATGCAGCTGTTATTCTTTTTCCTTGCAAGGCTGATTGCTTTTATAATATTTTTCTTCTGCTTCGTTTTCATTTGCTGGTCTATTTTCAAGGAACCTCAAGCTTCTATATATTCTATATATTTCTAATGTTTTTAATGTCAATCTGTAGGGTGGGAATTCTCCTGTTGTATCAGGACCAAGCCCCAGTCCAAGTCCACCTGTAACTCAATCTGCAGGAATGGCACAGAACTCTGTACCTGTGTCTCCACACCCGTTTCCTCTTTTTAGGCAGCCCTATCCTCCCAACTACTTCCCATATGGCCCTTATTTCTCCCCTTTCTTTGTACCACCTATGCATCAATTTATAGGCCCAAATGGGTTCCCTCAGCAGCCTTCAGCTGGTAATGTATATCTACCACCTGCAGCAGCTGCCGGGGTGAAATATTCTGTTCCACAATTTAAGGCTGGACCCAACCCAGTAAATCCTATTGGATTCCCGCCTGCCTATGGCTCATATAGCTCCTCTCACGTTGGTTATGGTCCCAGCCCAGCTGTCTCCACTGGAAGTTCTACTGGTGGCGAGGATCATCCAGCATCTCAGTTGAAGGAAAACCATGTCTACACAACCGGACAATTGGTTAGTTTTGCTTCTTATTTCTTTTACTTCATTATTTTCATTTCAGATAGCCTAGTTAAAAAATGGATTAATCTGATATATTCTGTATTACCAATCATCAAATTAGTTGTTTTTGTTTTAGATTGTTAAACATCATTTATTGTTATGGCAGAGTGAAGGTTCAGCTGTCTGGTTTTCTGCACCTAGCCAAGATATATCTTGCCTGCCAGTCAGTTCTTTGTATAGCCTCCCACCAACTCAGGGCCAGCACGTCGCGTACTCGCCTATGCAGGCTGGCCATGGTGCCTACGCTGGAATGTATCAACCATCTCAAACTATTGCTGCTCCATCCGCTGTTCTCCCGCTCATGCAACAGTCTCAGGCCATGGTTGGTGGTGTTGAAAATGCCGGACCCCAATCCGGTGTTTACCAACAGCCTCAACATGCACAAATGAATTGGAACACCAATTTCTGATCCAGCTGCAGCAGCAGCAGCCAGAACATGTCATGAGCCCGAAATATGCTGGAGGATTATACATCACTTGTGTATCAAAGGAAGTTTGGGTGAGTATAAACAGTGGCCTGAGCTGAGTGTATATATATAATGCGGCCTGGTAGAATTTTCAATTCCGTCTTGGTTGGGGATAATAGACAATGCTGACCATTCTTAAATCCGAAGGAGATGGGTTCGTTCGATTGTCATTTTCATTCAGTGTTTGCTGTGTTTTTTTGTGATGAAATCTTAAGATATAGAAATATATAGAGTGGTAGGTGGTGGGTTGACCCATTTTTTCCCCTTCCAGATAGATGACCTCACCTCTATATATTAATTTTTGGGTAGCTAGAAAATTATGAATTATACAGAAGTTGTAATTGGTATATGAGAATTGCTACTTTTGTTTCAATCGACTACTGGCTTTTTCGGGCTCTCTTATGTTCATCATCTCGTATGACTCATATATTTCTTTCCCGAATTGTGTTTTGTTATCCAAATTTGGAGATGCATCATGTTCATATACATTTGTAAATTTTCATTGATTCCAAATCCAAAGCCTATCACAGGAGTGATAGGAAAATGTGTTGTAAAACCAAACCAATATTTACATCCTTTTGTCAGACAACAATTGTAGTTTTGGTTGTTGTATCAGACTGTGTGGTGCCTTGAGCATCAAGTAATGCAGCTTTTGCAGCATTAGACGGCGGCAAGTTCAGTGATGTGTAAACCGACATTCCGGCGATGGCCACCACTGCCCCGCAAAGGCTCGTGAATCCCGGATCCGAGCTGAATATCAGATAGCCCCCGAGCAGGATCACGCAAGTCTTGAACTGTCCCAACACGACATGAGAGGTTGCAGAAGTTGCTCTGCAATGCAATGTGCACATTTTTATAGCCACTGAAAGGCAAAGAAATGAGCATTTCTGGTTGAGAATGGACTTACCCTAGCGCCAACGCTCCCGACCATTGCAAGAGGAAACCGAGAACCGCTGATACCAGAATCGCAGACGAGCTGTTGACGTCCCACTTGAAGGACAAAACTCCCGGCGGATCCAACCATGGCATGAGAGCTACTAGGAAGAAGATCGTTATTGGAGTGGTCTTCCACATTAGCCTACCATACAACAAATCACAAACCGAGTTAATGAAAATCAGTTACTCGACTGGATGCATATCAGTCTCGTGAATTACTCACGCAAGAGCGGTCCAATTGCTTTGCTGTTGCAGGTTCGACCAGAGGATTTTGTTTATGGCGCTCGGGACAATCCAAGCTACTGCAATGCAAGCGCCAAAGAAATTGAATTCCAAGTCTGTTACAGTTGCTACTGCTACACCTGCTGAGACAACAACTAGAGCCAACACCTGCACAAAAACCATCATTTCTTGATTACTTACATAAAATGTAAGTTCAGGAAAAAAACCGATGGAATAGTACTGAGTCTACGAGCTCGCCTTTTTGAAGGAAATGGTTTTCTTGAAGAGGACGAACTCTGCAAAAACAATGGTGGGAGTGACAGCAATTTTGGCCATCTGATAGAAACCAACACTGCACATGATCAGCTCAATAGTGAGGGAAATGGAAAACAAAAGGGGCAAGGAAAAGGCATGAAATTATAGTAGAGTACGTAGGCAAGACGACCTTCCAATTGACAGCTCTTGACCACGACCTGCAAAACAATGCCTCGGGTGGAGATTGTCTCCTTGAGACCCTTCTGACGCTTTTTAGTAGCACATATTACTGTCTGCTACAATTTTGCTTTTCCTGTTCAAATATCTGACTTGGGCGTCGGAAGGGACTCAAGGAGACAATTTTCACCTGATGCCTTGTTTTGCAGGTTGTGCTTAGCAGCTGCCGGTTGGGAGGTCATTCGAGTCTAGACTATAGACCTCCCAATTGGCAACTCTGGAGCACAACCTGCAAAACAAGGTCTCGGGTGGAGATTGTTTCTTTCAGTCCCCTCCGACGCCTTTTAGTAGCACACATACTACTGTCTGCCACGATTTTGCTTTTCTTGTTCAAGTATCTGATTTAGGCGTCGGAGGGGCCTCAAGGAGAGACGATCTCCACCCAAGGCCTTGTTTTGCAGGTTGTGCTCAGGAGATGGCGGTTGGGAGGTCACGCGAGTCTTGCCCACACGCTCTACCATTTCGTGTAGCAACAATCAGTAGCGGGAAACGAAACCTGTTATATTTGAGGCTGGTATTGGCAAGGCCAGAAGCAAAAGCCATGACAACACCCAAGGAGAAAAGAGAAGTGAAGGGTGTGGTTTTGGTGGGAGGAGAGACAGGAAGCAATGAGAGTGTCTTGAAAAATGCTAGTAGAAGCCAAGCAGTGGCATAGTGTATCAATGTGAGGAATATTGGGAAATTAAACCCAAATTTTCCCATCACCTGCAAGCACAAATATGAGACTCAATATTCAATGAATCCTACTAAATGCAACATAGATCAAATAAGGAATAGGTGCATACTAATTTGTTTGCCATGATTATGGCAACAGCTACTACAAAATTGAAGGTCATTGCCACAATTGGTCCACATAGTCGTTGTTGCTGACGCTTGGCTCCTTCTGAAGTCCGAAGCTCGTTGTATAGAGAACTCCTGAGCTCTTCCAGAGCTCGACCTGCTATCAGAAAGCACGCGAATTGGAATCCATGGAAGTTGCTAAAATGTCACAACAAGTTATTCGTGTCTATCAGTATCTATGATCCAATCCTCGTTTCTAGATGAAACTACAAGCCTAAACTGATATGTCTTACTTAATCAACCAACCAGAATACAGAGCATGTTGTGTAATCACATTAGTTCTTGTGGCATGATGCATATCCAGAGTCCGGTGAACTAGAGTACATGAAAGAACTAATGTGATTACACAACATGCTTGTTGGTTGATTAAGATAGTTCACCGGACTCTGGATATATATTTTTCCGAATCATAGAACTCCAGGAACAAAGACAGATTGTTCCTAGAGAAAGGTTAACAGATTGTTCAAAGCATCAAGGACTGAACTCAAAACAGATTTGCCAAACTTATTCAACTACACAATTCATCAGCAGTATATAAAGTTTTTTATTATAAGAAATACAAACAAAAATAGAAAAAATATTTATCAGAAACCCAATTCTATGATACTCAAAACCACTGTTTTTAACCTTTCCAAAAAAATACAATATCCACAAATAAACTAAAAACCCAGTTTCATGACTAAAGAGCTATTGTTAACACACAATCTGAAAATGGAGGAAAAAAATTGGAAAAAATAAAAACAATAATTATATATGAAAAAGAAAATGTGGGTTACAAGAACAATGAAAAATGAGAAGAAACCTGCTTCTCCAGCATCACTATCTTTTCTTTTGATGAATCTTGTGCCATGTTTTCCCAGAAGAGAAACAAAGCTTCCCACCATAGCCATGCCAAAACCCACACAATAATTAATATGTGTGTATATATATATATTGGATCACATATATTATATATACACTTAATAATTGAAATTAATAGTTTCAGTGATAAACTGATAAAAGGAAGCTGATATGGAGAAGAAGGTAATATCTGAGGAAATGAGATAGGTATGCATGTAGAAGAAGATAGATATGCTCTCAAAATTTAAAAACAAACAAAATCTAACTATAAAAGAAGAAGAAGAAAAAAAAAAGACAATTATTTTTATAAATG